>AZIM01001470.1:129857-146780 GCA_000516915.1 Ophiophagus hannah
CCCCATTGACTTTGCTTGTCAGAAAATCACAAAAGGTGATCACATGAGCCCAGGACACTGCAACCGTCATACATATGAGTCAGTTGCCAAGTGTCCAAATTTTGATCACGTGACTATGGGGATGCTACAGTGATTATAAGTGACAAAAACAGTCTCAGTCACTTTTTTCAGTGCTGTTTTAACTTCGAACAGTCATTAAACTATTGGTTGTAAGTTGAGGACTACTGTTACACTTTTGAAAATGCCCTTCCCATATTTATTGAGTTTTTGTTGCCCAATACTCTATTTCCACTTTTTCTGTTTCTGAACACTTGCAAAAAGTTCCTTTGACTTGTTCTTGGTTTCTGGTCACAACTATACCTAGAAGTAACCATATAGGGTTAGTTTTTTGGCACTGTTATGGAAGTTGTTTTGATTGACTTTTTAAAAAACTTTCTAGTCAAGATCAGCCAAGATTGCTGGGTGTATCACATGTGATACTTCACTTTAAAATCAACTTTAAACCACTTGCGCTTTGGAGTTTTTACTCCTTGTTACCTTCAGTGGTAAGAGAAAAGGAAGTATGTACAAGAAAAATTTCTCCTGCAAATATTTACGGATACTAAACAGGGTCAGGCGTGGTTAATATTTGAAAGAGCCTCTGGGGTATTATCAGAGTTGTAGACTAGACCAGGAAATAAGAAAACATCCTGGAAGAATGCAGTGCTAAACTGCTTCTGCATTGCTGCCAAGAAAATTATACAGTCATATTCATGAAGTCACAAAGAGTCAAGTTTGACTCTAATGAGATTTTACCTTTTAAATTATTTCTCTCTAAGTTCTTATTCCTCTGGTTTTGGTGCCATTTAGCCTGAGATAGTGCTGCCATTGGCTTAGATTTTTACCTAACCTTGGCATAGCACAGTATAGGTTAGGCCATCTTAAAAAAAAAGCAAATACAAATATTTTACAATTCAATGTATACAAGCAACTAATATTGCTATGTATCTTGCCTATCCTCCAAGACAGGATTTCAAGCTGGTTAATGAGTAGTGCTATAAATAAACCCTTATAACGTTTTAAAAAAGAAACGCCCAAGGAAGAGATTAATTTTTTAAAAAATCTAGGCAAGAAATATTCAGCTTTCTCATTCCCTCCCACCGCTGTACCTCTGGAAATCAACCTGTAAAAGAATGAAAAAGAATAGAGGCTATTGCTTAATATCCACAAAATGTACCTGGCAACTAAATATATTCTGAGGTTAGGTTTCTAATAACAGTAGTTCAATTTACTCTGTAGATTTGAAAATTAAAAGAACTGAAAAGGAAAAAATAAACGATACCCAACTCTTTCTCCACATCTGCAGTTTTCCCAAGTCATTCTGGGTCCTGCAAACATTTGAAATAAAAACATGTTTTTTTCTTAGGTTGCAGGAACAGTGTAGGCATAATTCTCAAGAGACCCTAGCAAAACAATTTTTAAAAATCCAACAATGGTACTTTTAAAAAATTAAACTGTTTATACCTAGCTATAATTCTTATATTTTAAAAATTGTGTATGCATGTTTGTGTATATGGATTTTATTTTATTTAAAATTGCATAGAGAAAATACTTTGTTCCTCTGCAGACATGTACAATCTATGTGTAATCTTCTTGTACTGAAGGCTTTGTTTGTGTGTGAATCTGAGAACAGTTCATTGTCAGGAAGAGAATTAGCTAATGTGAAAGTTACGATGGATTTTTTAAGTCAACTGTACATATAATCTTTATAATTTGCATGATCAATATAGAATATTGTATCAATATAGAATCTGTAAAAAGAATTTTTTATAAGACTTCAAAGAGTATTATGATGGTTTTTTCCCATGTATATAATTTTCTGCATGATTATAGCATCATCAATAAAAATAAATAACTTTTCTTCTTTATGACTTTAAAATAATTATGTAACTTAAAAGGAAATCCCCAACTCATAATGAACTTGTCCTGCATACTTTTTTTCTATCAGTGGTTTAAATTCCTTTCTTCACTGCATTGTACTGCTACCAATGTCTTGGAAGAAGGATGCTTTCTCATTGTCCCTTTTAATCTCCCCCAGTTCATGTGATTTTCTTATAATTTTATCTTCTATGTTGAATTTACAAATATGACCAAAATGTCTCTAGGTTTTTGTGTGTTCCCAAGAGAATAAACCCAATGAGCACATTCAGTAGCTTTATCCCTTAGGTTCAAGTCAGAGCTCAGGTCATTAATTTTAGAAATGAGATAAGCAGCCAAATAGGTTGCTCCAGTTTTCTTTGACACTCCTTTGATCCTTAAATTATGTCTCCTGTAAATCTGCTAACTCAGTCTTTATTTCAGAAATACTCTTTTAAGCCTTTCTTATCTCTAGATTACTTGTAGCCATATCATAAGCTTTGTTGATTACTTAAGCTATATCTGCTACTTGCTGTGACATTTCCATAAATTGTTTATTCATTTGCTCAGTTATATCTGCTATGTCTTTAGTTACTTCCATGGTGTGTTTATCCCATTCTGTCTCCAATTCTTTTTAAAGTTGTCTCATTAATTGTGTCCATATCATGGACACAATTGTGGACAATGGACAGTGCTTTCTTCCTCCGTTGTGGCTTCTTCATTACTGGGAATAGGTGCCTCCTTAACCTCCTTTAGGTTTTCCAAATAAGCTTTGAATTCCTTTTCTTTGCAGAGGGTCTCTTTCCTTAATATCCTGCTTAAATTATCTTACTGTTTGATAAAAAGGACAAGGATTCTTTCCATAGTTTGGGCTAAATATGTTGTAGTTATGGGAAATAGCTGACTTTTCTGATTGAACAAAGCCATAGTAGGTGTGAAGCTATGGAAGGATTTGTACAATTGACTACCTTAGATTAATTAGGCTAACAGTTAGGAGTGTCACTCAGTATTCCAAAGGGCATCACATTGCCTGTCCCTAATCTAATAATGACACAGGGGATAGCTAACAGGGAATGGCAATGTTCTTTCCTTTCCTTTTTTGCTTAACTTTATTTATTTGCAGGAAAAAACCCCTGGCTATTTAGGGTGAAATAAAATGAAGTTGGATTTCTTTATGGGTTATTGTACTATATTGTTTAATGGTTATTGTGGCATCCTATCTTTTATATATTGCAGCCAGGAACTATAGGTGCACTTTTTAACCTTAAAGACCTCTGGTTAGATGGAAACCAGTTGGCGGAAATACCTCAGGTAAGAACAGATACTTCCTGGATCTTTGCAATTAAACTCACCTGCTTATTGAAATACAAGCATTTAAAACTTAGTATGCTGTTATTTTAGAAAAAGTTTTTTTTTCATTACACGTTTATTCTCAGTATGTTAGCACCTCTTCATCTTCATTATCTGTGTCTCCATTCTGAAGCTGACAAAATTGTTTTTGGGCAAGGACATTATGCTGATTCTTTCTTTGGCAAAGTATTGTTTATGAAAGCGCCTTTTTAGGTTGAACTGTTGAACCTTGAGCCAGGACTAAGAGTTGGGTGTAGGTTTAATGTACCCTTAAAGTTCAAAAATATACTAACAGATTGTTGGCCCATGCTAGGTGTCACACATACAGATTCTACCGGTGATTTACTTGTGATATCATCACAAGTGTGTTATCCAGCAGGGAGGATTTGTAGTCTTGTCCTTAGGAATGTTGTAATTGGACATATGTCAGATCTCTGGGCATTTGCACGTTGAGGCATGACTTTGTCTTTTGTTTTGTAGGAAATAGGAAACCTGAAAAACCTGCTGTGTCTGGATATCTCTGAAAACAAACTGGAAAAGCTACCTGAAGAGATAAATGGCCTGACCTCTTTAACTGACCTCCTCATCTCTCAGAATATCCTTGAAATATTACCAGATGGTGTAGGTGTGTGAAATCTTTTCTTTTAAACAATAAACATTAGAATATTTAATCCAAATAAGAAGTTGATCGACACCAAGTGCATGTTGTCTAATGTGCATTATTACTGTTTTTGTTAGGAACATGTTTTGTTTTTTTGATGCTTGTGCAAATAAGAGCAAATATTAGCTGTATTTGTACATAACATTGAGTCATCAGTGGGCAGCCTATGATCCTGGATTGTTTTATGCAGCATTGGAGCCTCCTTTAGGGTTCAGTGACTGCTATGCCTCTATTAGATCATGATTTAATTGTGAATTAGCTTATGAAAGTCTCAGTACAGTAGTTATGTATGCCTTTGTCTGTCAGAAGTTTTTCCTCTGTTTATGATCACAATTTGGCAGTTGGGTCTGAACACAATATATTGCAGTTAATCTAAGGTGTAATTGATGGAAATAATCCCAAGTTCATACTGGTTTGTCTGGGATCATTTTATGGCCAGTGAAAAAAGAACATGAGGCTGAAGCTCACACACATTTGGTGTTACACCTGAATGAAGCCATAATTAAAACATGAATCTGAAAGCAGCTACATGCCACTTAGCAATATCATTTCATTTGCCTACAGATGTTAATTACACTGTTTCAACACATTATGGCTTGCCAAGGGCAAGGGTGAAAAATGTTCAGTATGATGATGATGATGATATATCATGGAGCTAGATTGCATTGCACATTTAAAAAGTGGAAGATATTGACATAAGACAACTTGACATTTGCAATGATGTCTGGTTCTGCCAATATGCTTTCTTCAGGCTTTCCCCCCCTCCACAGTGTGATCTTAAATCTGCTTATTATATCAGTCTTATACCTACTCTCCAGATGACATATATATTATTAGGGCTTCTGTATATTATAGAAGGCATTTGAAACACAGGCTTTGCAGCTCATTTTGGCACCCAGGAAGCACCTCTTAAGTTTAATGGTTGAAATAACAGTATCATTGGCAAGAGCGGAGTGCTCAAAATGCTTTTGCTGCCTCTGTGTGTACACACTGCCACATTGCTTCAATGGTGGTCTCAGGAAAATAGGTTCTGTGCATACACACACAAACTGAAACATCTGGAGGCAGCTTTCTGAGCAATTTTCTGAGCTTTGCAAGTCCCATGGCTGCTTCATGTGAGGTTCTTTATTCACCTTAACACTCACTGCAAAATATCTTTTTAAGTGTTTTATACAGGCCTTCTCCCCCCCCTTTCTCCCTCTCCCCCCCTCTCTGTCACACACACAGAGGCATGCTCTTCATTATTATTGAATCCCACACTTTAGCAATTCATTTCATTTTTATGCTGGCATACCACAGAGTAATCAAGCACATTTTCGGCATTTTCTCAAATGAATATTTATAGATGGTCATTATTTGTATAAAGAAATATTGATGTTATTTCAAAATGTCAACCAGAGTTAAAGACACTTAATTGCCCGGTCTTAATGTGTTGAATCTAAGATTCACTGAGTAGCAGTGAACTGTATATGTATATTAATAATAATAATTAAAGAGGAGATTGCTGACATGTGATTTTCCCAACAGAAACATCTCTATATACGTACTGCACACATTATTTTGATTGTTTTATCCTGTCTATACTGCTCAAATCTCTTTCTCTTTATCCTTATTTTCCCTCCCACTTGCTAAACATCCTGGTTGCTTGTTTTCCTACTCTTGATGATATGACTTACAAGCAGCTAATCAGCAGTTTTACTGCAACTGGTTACATGTTGCAATTAGCTGAAATATATTACCCATTGCTGAGGGTATAACTTGAAATGCACGAATAAGTTAGGTTCCATTAATTAAGCTCCACCTGGCTCTCTGAGTTATTCACAGCATTAAAAAAAACCTGCCACCTTAATTTGTCCTTTTTTCGTTCTGGGTGTAGTACCCATGAATATGATATATTGATGGATGGCATCAATATACATAGACTTAGATTTGATCTTCAAATGTTTATTATGAAGGTAATGGGGACACTTGCATTTTTATTGGTATACATACTTCTCAGTGATTGGTGACTGTAAAAATCAGATGATTCTGTGAATGTAAGAATCAGCCTGACAGACATGATTATCTGTCAGAAATAATAGATAATGTCCTTCGGTGCAGGAGATCAATGTTTTACCTGCACTACAACATTTATTAATGTTCTTAGGTTTGTTTGGAGATATTTTTGTGATGAAGCCAACAGCATTCTACTGAGATTTCCATACACATGGAAATGTACATATGGAAACAGTAATTTCCATTGCACTGTCCACAAATCTGTTGTCTCTGTAGAAATGAAATAATCCTTTTGGATATTCCATAAAAATTCACAGACATTCTAAGAGTTGCAGTCTTAACGTACTGGGGCAACTCCAGGATCCTAGATGTATAGTTTTCAATAAGCTTATATTAATTCATGCCAGTTCTATTGCAGGTTTCTTATATTTCCTATTTATTTATTTAGAAATCTTGCAGAGAAAGTTCTGTTTGGGCTTAGATTTGGCATTTGGTGCATTATGCTTTTCTCTCCCACAGTGGAGCTCTGTAAAGGGTCTTACAGCTAAAAGCAAAAATAAATAATGAAGTAATTGAAACAAATATTTTATCCTAGAACTGTGGTGTTTGATTTTCTCAAATGGTACTTCCCAACACATTCTCCTGATGCTATTTTTCCCTTGATAGTTATTTTTCTGCAGAATACTGTAAATATGCACCTACTCACCACTATTTGTTGTTTCCATGGATTGCATGTTATATAAATTCCAGCCAAATGACAGTATAACTTTCATCTGTGTGAATCATTTTAAAAGCTTAAAACCAATTTTTCCAAGTTTTCCAATTTTACTCCATTGATTCCAGATAGCTTATTGATGTTTACAGACAGAGAATTTTACTTTGAGGCTTATTTTTTTTTTCTAGCTGAGCAGTTGTGAACCACCACACTATTTATATACTGTATTCCTGCACAGCTGTGCAAATGCTTATACATTAGTAGAACTAAAAAGAAAAAAGAAACTACAAACAATTTGAAATAGCAGTGCAATTTCCCACTTACCTCCATATTACAGCACTGTACTATGGCTTGTGACATCCACTTGTGCTGTAAATACAAATTATTAAATATACATGGTATTTCAATTTCTGCCTACTACAGTTATACAATTACAACTTTGCATAAATATATATGCAATTTTGCTATGTTATACAAATGGAAATACTGTATTACATTTATTAATACATGCATTTCAAGCAGCAACTGCATTGGAAGCAGGTCTGACACAGCAATGCATGAGAAATACAAAGTGCTTTCCTACAGGAAGTTAGTAAAACAGGAATAAAGAAAATAACAAACCCATCAAGGTTTGTGTAAATAAATTACACAATAAAGCACAGGTAAATTAAATACTCCCATGCAAACTTCCCCCAATTTTTAGCATTGAATTGGATCACTTGCAAAAAGAAGACACGTGATTTGTCTTCAGCAGGAAGCTTCTATTTTGGTGGGATGACATAAAATCTTCCCTCTTATCCATACCCATTTCCAGCATCAGATTATTTTAACAGAGAACTAAAAAGGGTCTAGTACAATTGCCTTACTAGATTCATATCCTCAGAGGTTGTCCTTTAGCTCTTATTATCCTTACCTGGGAGTTCTCAAATTTTGTGGATGTTCTGTCCCCCTAAAATGATAAATGAATTTTTCTGATTTCTCCTCAACTAAAAAACAAAGCAAAAAGTGAGCTTCTTCTTGACAGTAGTGAGATGGCCATTATTGACTTATCACTGCGTGGGTTCCTCACCCTGTACCTTACCCCTTTACCATTACCCTGGCTCTGGGCCATCTCTGTTCTTAAGTGAATGTCTTTGTAGCCATTGGCCTCAACCTTTGGAAGGCAGGAGACACAATAGAGCTTTCACTGTGTGTTTAAAAAGCACACGGTTTATAAATAGGGCTGCCTGGACTGCAGCCTCCATCCTGCATCTGTCATGCCTTGCTAACCAACTCCTTATCTTCAAGGTCTGTCTGCCCCTGTTTTCAAACCTGTGATTGTTAGTGTCTGTCCAAAAGTATACCTTGCGTATTCTGCCATCAAAACTGCTTACATTACCCTTGACCTCAGGGAAGGGAACACGATTACAAGCTCCCATTCAGCTCTGATGACACTCTGAAACCAGTCATCTGACCAGTTCTTCCTGAAAAATGCCACCAATTTTCATACTTGTTGGCTTCATCAAGGAAGGATCAGAATCAGATTAATCAATATTTGGTCTGGGAGTAAAAATAAGTGAGTCCTATGATGGAATGAGGAGATTTCCCAGTGTGATGTGGTGCCAGCTACAGTTGCAAGAAAGGAAAAGGTCCGAGAAGTAGCTTATTGCAAGGAAGTGCAAAGCAGAGAGACGAACGTGAGGCTCCCTTCGTCCTGTCCTAAAGTTATCATGGTTTTCCTAGTGACAAAATCTTTTGCATCCCAAGTCATTATTTATGTTTCCAGCCAGCTCAGCAGGTGAATTTCCTCTAGACAGGTAGTTCTTGACTTAACAGCCGTTTGTTTAATAATTCAAAGTTAAAACAGCCTCAGAAAAAATAACTTACGATCCATCCTTGCACTTATGGTCATCACACCACCCCCCTGCAGTCACATGATCGCAATTCAGAAGCTTAGCGGCCAGCTTGCATTTATGACACATTCAGCATCCTGATTCACATAATCATGATTTGCAACTTTTGGTGTTGATTTCCAGCAAAAATGCCTATTGGGAAACTGGATTCGCTTTATGAGTATGGTGATTTGCTTAACGATTGCAGTAAAAATGTTTTTAAAAAGGGTCTGACTCGTGACCACAACAACTTACAATGGGATTCCAGTCCCAATTGTGGTCGTAAGTCGAGAATTACCTGTACTGCTGATTGGCAGAGTGAAAGACTTTGTTCACGTTGTACACTGTGTGGAGTCCAAAAGAGCCATACTTGACCTCAGGATATGAAACTGCAGCCAAGAGTATTTGGCTTGTGACTCCTCTCTGCAAAATTGGGATGAGGGAAAATGAATCAGTAGTCCCCATTTGCTGCTGCTCATAGTTAAGTATGGCTGTTGTCTATTGGCCCAATATCCACCCTAGACTCATGATGGTCTGCCTATGTGAGTACACCTCTATTTTGCTGAGTAGGGGCAGAGATCTGGGAGATATCCTCCTTCCCAAATATGTTCTGTCCCCTGATTTTGGGGGCTACTGACCCAGCAGGTGCCAGCTGGTTAGAGCAGTTGTGGATTGCTCTATCCACATGGACCTACCTTATGAGGATGAAGGTCACTCTTGAGTTGTGCAGTGTAGCTTTTTGTACTCTATGTTCTTCTGGGTTCCTGCTCCAGATAATCTGGGCCCTGGGAAACAATCCAAAACCCTAGGGCAGTCTTTGCAACAGGTGTGACTCCAAGCAGTGAGTCAGGCTAAACAGGAGAGAAGAGCAGATGTCCCTGCCAGCTGAAACTCCCCTTGGCTTTGAGAAGCTTGTGGGCAACAGGGACAAGAAGGATAATTCCTGGTTGCTTAGTTCTATGGAGTTTCCTTGCTCTGATTTGTTGGCATTGCCCTTATCCAAGCTTGCCCACAGAATACAGCAGCAGATTCTAGAATAAGAGGAAGATGGTAAAAAGAATTCAGGCTTAGCTAAAGTTTTCACAGGCTCCAGTTTTGTGTAACCAAACCTCTAATTATTTCCACCTTCTCTCACTTTGCTTGCAACTATTTGTGGGTTAACTGCCCATAAGAACTCAGATCCTAATTCTTTTTGGATTTCGTGTTTTGATCCCACCCTTCCACTCAAGAAGGTAATGTGGCCCATACAACTATCTAGGCTTCATACTATTTTGGTCATACTATAACATGAGAGAGACAAAGAGGTTTTATCTGAAGTTCTCATTTGATGCTATCACGATTACTCCTGAAAATACATTCTTCTTTAGAACTGTACATGGATCAGTGATAAAATGTGCAAAACGTAACATTTTGTGAATGCTTTTGAATATTGAATTGTTGAATACTTATTGGTAGCCAAAGTTGAGCAATCATTTGGTATTTATGATCGTTTTTGACATCTTTTGCAGTGTGCCCCTGAAATTTCTCCTCTTAAGTAGCCATAGATTACTTGCTTAAGGATTCCTTGCTTTTCTGTCAGAAATGTACTTCTGTTATTCACTTGTTAGAGCATGCTTCTGCTTTTATGGTAGGCAGGGGATACCTTCTCAGAGGTTCTTCCCAGATGTTGAACCCTCCCATCAATCTAGGCAGCAGAATCAATGTTGAAAGATGATAGGAATTCCGCTCTAATAGCATCTGGATGTCCATATGTTGCCCTTTGGTCAACCAGCAGAGAAGGCACATTTCAAGTTTAAAAGCTTGGCTGAATAACCTTATTTTTGACTGGTGTCTAAAAGAACCCAAAGAGAACACTAGGTGAGGCTCCTTGAGGAAAGTAGTTATTGTCTGTAGAGGGCAAAGGGACTAGCCTGGAGGGACAGGAGGAAGACAACGATCAGATAAAAGAGGACTGAATCCAGGACAGGAATGTAACTCGAGTAAACATCTCAGACTAAACCCTTTCTAGTTCTCATGAAAATAAAAGGGAGCAAAGAGGGAAGTACATTCAGACTATGTAGCTTTTCATAAAAGTAATACTGACCTATATGGCAATGGTTTCCTAGCCAGATTTGCCTTGAAGGACTACAGTTGTCTTACTGCATCTACCTCATAGCTTTATCAGAAGCCTTTCACCAAGATGAACAAAGGGTATGGGTATAATGTCTAAAATAATCACTTCTGTCTTAAATCTTTCAGCTAAACTACCTATTGGGCTGGCTTTTCATAAGCTTACGCTTTTTGAACAATATTTGGTTACAGTTTCTACAATTTCCAATCAAGATGACCAGTGGCCTAGAAAAACTTTAAAATCCATAGAAACTTTGTTGATTTTTTAAATTGTAAAAATCTATTTGATAGGTTATCTTTTGAAAGATAGTCAAACTTTACTAGGTAAAATGTTTTTTAAAAACTCAGTTTTTTAAGGATATCTGAATATTCTGGAGAATTAGTTAAGATTGTTTTCTCCTTAAATAGTTGATATTTGCTGCAATTAGGATCACTAGTTTTGTCTACAGCTTTTTAAAAGGCTCATTTTTGTGTCCACAGGAAAGTTAAAAAAGCTATCCATCTTGAAGGTTGACCAGAACAGGCTTACTCAATTAACAGAAGCTGTAGGAAACTGTGAATGTCTTACAGAATTAGTCCTTACAGAAAATCAGCTGCTGGTAAGTATGCTGTTAGCTCTTCAAATGTTGGCATTGAGTGAGAATGGCATGCTTGATTTATTTTGACTGCAGAATCTTTATTTTAAGACCTTATGACAATTACAATGAAGTAAAAAAATAAATGAATTGCTATTTGTCAAGATGCATTTTAAGCACAGTATTGAATACCATGAAGTTATACTCGACCAAAATGTCAGCTGAACAGTGAATGAGCCAGACAGACAAGCATGAAATCCATTTCAAAGCAGGTTTCACTTGAAGTTGGTTGTCATAAGAAATATCCAGCAAAGATTAGTGTTATAGAGGAGAAATCAAATATGGAAAATGTGATAACTAAGTATAATACCTAATAGAGGATGATCTTGTACAGACTGTAGTAAGATGCTGGCATACTAAATTATGTTCAGTATGGATCCGGGGCTGACATTGGTTTTCTCCAATAATCTCTTTCAATTTTAAATATTCTAGTGCTTCTTAATGTAATTTATGAAATTTAATGAATGTTTAGTAATTTAAATAATAAAGATTGGCTGATAGTTTTGTAACAGCTTTCCCAGAAGGAAATCCCATTAAGTGAATAGTAAATAATAACTGCAGAGAGGAAAAATCTGTCCCAGCTGATTTTGGAGGGAAATGAGAAAGACCTTAATTAAAATTGATAATATGTCTTAAAAACTGACTGGTTTTAAAAGCATTGGTATTGAAGAAAAATTAATCCAGAATGTTAAAAAAAAACATTGATAGAAGTAATTTGCTGGCTGTGGTCAAACAGTAGGAGCTGGAATGGGAACCAAACATTCCAATCTCAGTGAATTTCACATTCCTGGTTTCTTACATGCCAGTACTGCTATTTAATCAACCTGAATGATTTTGTAGGATTTTCCAATTTACAGAGGTTTAAGGGACAGATGTATGTGTGTATATCGTAAGCTCATCTGTCTTGTCCAACATACGGTAACATTCTTTTCTATATTTTAAAACTATTTTTAAAAAATGTAATTCAGTTCTAATAGAAACAATAAAGTTATAATAGTTCATTTGAAGTAGTAGTAGTAGTGGATATAGAGACTGAGTTTCAGTTTTGGGCTCTGAGTCTGCTTGAATGGCTTTTAATTATTCTTATTCATCAGAAGTCTTTCTGTCAATTGCCAAATTGTCATTTGCCCCTGTGTATGTTCCATAATTTTTTTTGTTTAATATTGATGGATCTTTCCTGATCACATCAGCAAATTGGCTATTCTTTTGCTGCAGCAGATTTTGGTGATTCCAGGTCAGTGATAGAGTTAAGAAGTAGTTTTATCCCCTTTGTAGGATAGGGTTATGGAATAATTTGTCTAATAAATGGGGAAGAAGAAGGAATTAAAACCTGTAAAGGTGAGGAATGGGAGGAGTAAAAATGGAACACCAGGTGTTTGCTTTGCAGTGTGCTAGAACAAGATGTAATAGTAAAATAAAGGCTGTAATTTGTTCTCTCTCTATTATACATTGCTCTAGCTTGAGTCTAATTTCCTAGCCACTGTTCCAGAATAAGCAAATACTTTGAGAGAGGGAAAGAACCACAGTAGCAATCCTATGTAATCTGCAATAATGTGTTTTTATGAGTACAATAACCACGGATCTCTTTCTTATTATGTGAATTGCCTTCATTTTTCTTGTTCTCCTGTGAGTGGAGAAAAAGCATACGTACCCTTCACTATTGATCTCTGAAACATCAAAAATACTAATTGGAAAATGAGGACCATCACCATGTAGGATAAGAGGCTTCTGAAACAGTGAGAAATTGCCCCAAACTAGATGTGACCCTCTTTTAAAATAAATATTTCTTATCTCAGTTACTCATGAGGGTTTTGCAATTGTACGAATAATCCTGAGATGTAGGTCAGTACAGATGAGAATACTAATCATATATCCTTTGAACTTTTAAAATCTCAGACATCTGAAATTCATTGTTACTTTGTTAGAACTCCTCTTAGTAAAGTTTTTGGCCATCTTAGAATTCAAGACCTTTAAACATCATTCTATTTAAAAAGTTTTAGCATATTAATTAGCTCACTGCTTGCTTTCCACAACTTACTTTGAAATGCCGGTAATATTAATTGCTGATGTTGTTTTGTTTCAGACTTTGCCAAAGAGCATTGGAAAACTAAAGAAGCTGAATATATTGAATGTTGACCGAAATAAACTTTTATCTTTACCTAAAGAGGTAATTAATGTTTATTACTTTATTTATACTGGAAGATATGAAGTATATAGTTTTTATTCAGAAAGAATAGAATGGGAGCTATGAATAATTGAAGAATATAGATGTAATAAAGTTTGTGTGTGGAATAGTGACTACATTGGACTGAAACCAGACCTTTCCATTTACTGGTGAATGTACTGTGACTGATATTTGTTTGGAGATTAACCAAAATAATTAAGACTTTACCACCTAGCCTTGGGCTTCTCAGATAATGGAGAAGGACAGTTGTTATTTGTGTCAACATCTTTTCACCCTGTAGGTGGAAATCTGAAATATTATCTCAAGTTTTAAGAATAACTGAAGGCCAGGTCATTCTCCCACAGCAATGTTCTGGAACATTATCTGCAGTTAAATTTGGGGTGCTCTGTCAAAATACTGTTGAATGTCTGTAGCTATTATGAGAATTTAGCTTATTAAAACTAAAATTACTATGTAGAAGTAATTTATCTTTATCTTGAGATAAAGTCTTTATCTTGAGATAAAGACTGCAGGTTCTTAGATAATTATA
This sequence comes from Ophiophagus hannah, assembly GCA_000516915.1. Taxonomy (NCBI): domain Eukaryota; kingdom Metazoa; phylum Chordata; class Lepidosauria; order Squamata; family Elapidae; genus Ophiophagus; species Ophiophagus hannah. The sequence continues at coordinate 143,804 of AZIM01001470.1, forward strand.
GCAAATCGTGTTAATAATATTACCTCATGGATGACTGAAACTGCTTGATTTTTAATCCAGTAAGGATACACCGCTGAAAATGAGTCATCACAATTTTTTTTAAGTTTTAAGTTGATATCATGGAAGTAGCTTCTGTACTAAGTTCCAACTCATCAAGCATAACCAGTGCTAAGATTAACTGAACATTACACAGGAATATGCCTACTAATAGTTTCAACATTTTGAGTTGACTGTATTTTTCCAGAACACAACCTGATCCAGTTTCTTATTTTATGGAAAGACACCTTGAAATATTTTGAGTGTTTTGGCCATAGGAAATAATGGGATCACCCCCTCAAAATATCTTACTTCCTTCTTATCACCCTCTGATCAGAAGAATAGATGGCACAGTAGCTTATGAAAAATGCGACTACCAGATTGTGGGGGGGAGGGGAATAACTTTTTTGAAGATTCCAATTATGGAATGATTAGGATCTTCCTCCACCTATACTTCCATCCCTCAATTCAAAAACTCAAAAGTTTCTGCTTTGCCTGAGAGGTTTGCTAATTGAAAAGAACACGAGGAGAGGTTACTAATCTGGCTTGAAAGAAAGAACACAGAGACCTCACTTTCTCACACATCTCTTTCAAGTTAATTATCTACAGGATAAGATGCAAGATAAGATACAAGATGCATCCTGGTAAATAAAATGAATTAAAGTCAGCTTATTCACACAATTGGGGCTTCTTTCAGAAATGTTTTTAAAATAAATCTCTTCTTAGCATTATGTCAGCCTAATCCTAACCCTGAGGGAAGTCAGAAATATATACTATCTCCTCCTACCTTTGTTTTTACAGGCTCTTCCTCTTCCTCTGTCAGCACAAGCTCGGGAGTCGGGGCCACAACATATATATAGATGTACAGTATATATCTTGTCAGTCTTGTTTCTTGAACTCCCACTTCCAAAATCATTTATGCAGATCTAGGCAAACATACATGGTTTTTAACAGAGAGAAACACTCTGCTGCTCACTAGAGGCATTAGGTTGACAGGTCAACAGTCTTTGAGGAGCAAAACAATAGAAATAAAAATTGGACGGAGCATGTATATCTAACAAGACTATCCTAACACATATTCTGTATGACTGTTAATGATGACTTCTTTCCCAGTTGGTAAGGTTCACAATTTTCCTTAAAAAGCTACCAATCACTGTTTTCACAGGGTTGTGTGATGGAACTACATGGGCAGAAGCACAACATAGCAAAGTGTGTTGAGGATCACTTTGAGGGTAGCATAATTTATGCCGATATGATTCCCTCCTGGATTTGAGCAGAATGGAACATATGGCAAAGCAGCTATGTGGACGCATGTGAAGTCCAGCTTCAGCAGAGGAACAGAGATTTACCTTGCTAGGTAGTAAAACAATGGCATGATGTCTGGTGAAAAATAATCAGAGCCAAAAGGTCTCCTTCATTGTACCAGGCATTCCTTAAATGCCTTCTGTTTAACTCCAGAACATTTTCCCCGCCCTCTCCAGCCTAAGCCAGTAACAACAAAGACGTGTCCTGTCCTTACTGTAGTACCCCGGAGTGGCGGGGAGTAAAAAAGGAACACTCAGTTGCAAGAGACAAGGAACCTTCCAATCAAATCACCTAAAATAGCACAGAACACTTAAAAACAATTCTACTCAGGGTATTCTTTCATATTCAGACCAAACCAGCCTAGCTTGTTCCAAACTCACTAAACATGCATGTTTTATTTTGACTATGAATCACTCAAAGCAGCTGTTCAAGCTTGAAGTCCAACCTTACAGGAGAGCTGAGGACTTCAGGGCAAAGGATGAATTCGTAAAAACTGCTTCTCAAATGAATCCAGTTGGTCTCCTAAAATAGTTGCCATTCTTCAGTCCAAGAAGAATTTCTCCCACATGCATTTGGCCAGACTTGGTTCTCTTGGTTACAGCCCCAAGCGACTGAAGGATAAAAACATCAATAGAAATACTTCTGGTGGTGAATGTTGTTTCTAATGTGGTTATTTGATTTCTGTCACTTGCTTGAAGCAAAATGTGCTATAAATAAGAAAAGCAGCACATGGTGTGAAAGTCAAACGATCAGAAAAGATTTAATTTATTGCTTTCAGGGAAGAAAGACTTATTCAGGGAAAAGAGAAGGGATGGTGAGTAATCAGCAACAGGCAGGGATATAAACTACAGACTAATAGCGGCAAGGATGTTGGTCTTGGACTCAGATTTGTCCTACATAAAAGGCTTAAAAGCAGTGTGTAATTATTATCTGGGTGAATATGATATTGCTGTATATATTCCCTAAAACTCTTTTATAGTCTTTGCTTGCCTTTCAAACTGAAAGGAAACACTTAGAAGTTCTTCCATCTGAAGGATTTGAAGCTTGAGACATTGTAAGATTTGCTATGTATTACTCTTGCGTGAGGGTTTTGTATGCCCTTCCATCTCTTAACTGTCTGAGATCTAGCTTAGGTATGAGGCAATGAACATATACTGATCAGGGAAACCTCTGAATTGGTAAGAATATTAAACAGTTCTATGTATTAAGGGCCCATACTTTTATCTTGGCTTTTATAAATACATTTTTACTCTACATAGCATAGTAGTTGCATTTTCTCTCATAATTTAGACAGTAATCTATCTCTGATCTGCCTGGATAATTTATTCCGCCAAAATGAAGTGTTAATAATGTGGAATAAATCTGAGAATCTGACCAGTAGGATATAATCCTATAAATATACCAGCAATGATTCTATTCCAAGAGAATAATTTACTGAAAGCAGAACAATATTTTTTCTTAATTAGACAGATCAAAACAAATTATCCTCTTAGCTGAACACAGATGAGACATGATTATAGAAGTCTGTCTAGTTTGAGTAGTTTTAATCTTTTGTTGACACAATGAATGCCTTTAGTTGTTAACTGAGAAACGTCATAGAGGGAGAAGTAACAGAATAACAGAGCTGGAAGGGACC
>AZIM01001470.1:353233-364098 GCA_000516915.1 Ophiophagus hannah
AAAAATAGCAATTTAGCAGGCAAGTTTACCGGGTAAAGAGTGGGCGGGGAGGGTTCCCACGGGCCATGTAGGCGGCCTTGTGTTTCTGCGCAGCCTGGATTAATTGCTTTGGGGGGGTGCTCTGGGGGTGAGATTTCTCTGCAGCCCACCAAAATTTTCTCACAGNGTGGGCCGCAGCCCACCGGTTGGTGACCACCGATTTAAAGTACTGTATACAATCATTGCCACATTCACTTTTTCTTATTCACACCCCACTTACCCAAATGCTATCCAACTAGGCTGGCCAGGCACCAACCAGAGGAACAGGAGCCACCAAATCCATATTCAGAACTATTAAAAAAACTGGGATGCCCCTTTTTATCCCTACTTCCTTGTTTTAGTGATTTGTAAATTTGGCAACTGTCAGTAACATTAAGGTTTCCTTGGACTTTGTACCCAGCTTCCTTTGTTATCTTTTGATGAGGGTTTTTTCCATGTCTTTTGGCTCTTAACAACTTATCTCCCTATTATCTATTTCTGAAGGCATCTTTTGAGATTTAATTGTGTTTGTCCTGTGTCCAGTTAACTTTTAACTTATAGCAACAATTGTCAATGTCGGCCTAGCTTACACATTTGAAGCTGACTTCTCCATGGCTTTTACAACTTTAAAGATAATTTTATTTCACAGGGTCTTCAATTTTAGATAGGTTTATTGGCATCCATTTTGAAGGAAGCTGATTGGCATAACTAATTTAATACTACCAGTACCTGGATTATTAAGATGTTATAATTTGTTGCTATTGTTGTTTTTATAGTTTAATATATTGCAACCCCATCCACTTTTTGATTGAGTGGATTATAAGAACTGTAAACTAAATAAATAACTTACACCATGCATGTGTGACTAATTGTCTTTGTTTTCTCAAAGCTATAAGCATAGACTGGGAAGTAAACAAAAAGCATCTTCCAGAAGACAACAAAAAATCATTTCTGTCCTTTGACAAGAAAACAACATGGATTTGTGCATATAATCAAGAAGAATCAAATTGGACTCAACACATACAACAAAAACAATGCAAAATATTTATTTATGAAAAAAAATATGTTTATATTTTAAAATATATCTACATGCTATTAAACCTCTCACGTCTTAACCTTAACCTGGGCAAAATGGTGGATTACAGGGCAGATTGTTTTCAACTGAAGTACTTCAAATGGTTTGACACAGGGGTGTCAAACTCGCATTGTCACAGTGTCGTCACGTGACATATCGTGACTTTTTCCCCTTTGCTAAATCGGGAGTGGGCGTTGCCAGAGCATGTTGCATCTGGCCCACGACCCGTGAGTTTGACAGCCCTGGGTTAACACATAGAATACATCTGGAACCCATGACTCCTGTGGAATTGAAATTTGGCAAATTTTATAAAACATTTTATTGCATAAAAATTATCATACAGCATTTTGTGATAATACCAAATGTCATAAAACATTTCCTGTGGTCAACTCCTGATGTCTGACTGTGCTATACAGTTCAACACAGGCTACTTTCAAGGCAAATATGTCTTTGAATATCTCCCTCAATTTTTAGATTTTTTCAGGTATATTAGAAGCTCTGCCTTTGTTGAAAGCACTGAGGAATCTGGTGAAGAAATATCTCTGAAATAAAAGGTAACAGTTGTCTAGTTTTAAAATTAAAATTTTAATATACCATAACACAATCTAACAAGATAAATTCATGACATCCTTGTAAATTAAAAAAAATACAAAATCAACATATATAGACCTTATGTATTAAACCTCTGGGAAACTTAACACGCTTTTTAAATGTAAATAAATGTAAATCTTTGAGGAAAGTATTGGCTCTGTAAATTATGTTGATATTACTGTGCCATTCCAATATTTGCTATGTTTCTTTGAAACAGGAAACAAACAAACAAACAAAACCCCAAAAGGTGATCCTTGACAGGATGGCCAGGTACCCAATTTATTCTCGCCCAGAACATTGTTACAATGGATTGTTACCAAAATTGAGCAACATCATAATTTATTTTACATGGCATTCGTGTAAATAAAGGGCACACATGTCTTGCACTTAAAACACCCATTTTCCCATTAATCCTATCCCCATGGCAAAACATGGAATTAAAATTTATCCTTTTGACACTAATAACATGCTCATGTCATCAGTCACAACTTCTTCATCCCAAATATTTCTTAGCCACAAGAAAGTAGCTTGGTTGCTTCTTCTTATGAACAGAGTGGCAGTTTAGACTGGGTTCAGCATCACAACCAGGCCTTTGCTGCTAATCAGTTCTTGTTTAATTCTCAGGAGCAGATTGGCCTCTACTGCATTCATCTCTCGTCCAAGTAGTACTGAGAAGTGTGGTTAATTCTAATCTGCCAAAAGAGAAAATAATTGGATTTATAGATCATAATAAACTGTAAGTGCTCTGCTTAGTTTCAGCTAAGCATGAATTGTAAACACCAGCTTATGACTTGTTCAGCTAACCAAGGTTAAAACAAATAGTGGCTTCAGAAGAAGTTTGAGCCCTGCCTTTCTTTCTTATTTTATAGGATGGGTAAAACGAGAGACCAAACATTACAACCATCAGTCTTCTCTTATTTTCCTCTCAGTACAGACTTATAGAAATAAGGGAGAATGGATCTCTTTAATATCTCTTTCTCTTCTCTTAGGTCAGGTGCAGGTGAACAAGTAAGAGAAGGAAGGAACTTCATCCTCCGTCTTTTTCTAAGTCTCTAAACTAGACATCCACCTAAAACCACAAACAAATCACTGATCACATTTGTGGCCATAGATAAAACTATAAACATGATTGGGGAGGATACCACTACAATGTGATGATCAGATCTAAGTGGATCCTCATGAATTTACAAAGATCCCAATATGAAGTATTGAAAGCATATTATTTTTGAAACAAACTGTGGGCATAATAATCTATGCAGGTTCACCGGAAATGCTAAATCCTGATGGTTTGGATTATTTAGATTAGAATGTAATGTGAAGTTATCCAATTGTGGTTTACTCACTACCTATGCATTAGTCTGTTACTCCTCCCTCACTATGCTATTTGAATCTTTGCTAGAGAATCAATTATGAATCCAGGTCTTGAATCAATGCTATTATGCTGTGGTATTGTATGGACAACTGATGGTCCTGATTAAATTCCTAAATCTAATGATAGTTGGGATACAGGAAGTCCTCAACTTACAACCACAACTGAGCCCAAAATTTCCATTGCTAAGTGAGACCAGTTGTTAAGTGAGTTTTCCCCCATTTTACAACTCTTCTTGCCACTGTTTGAAGTGAACTGTGGCAGTTGTTAAGTCAGTAACACAGCTGTTAAGTGAATCTGGCTTCCCCATTGACTTTGCTAATCAGAAGGTTATAAAAATGTTCACATCACTCCTGGACACTGCAATTATCATAAATAACAAGTCAGTTGCCAAGCAAACTTTGATGAAGTGACTCTGAGGATCCTGCAAAGGTTGTAAGTGGGAAAAACAGCCACAAGTCCCTTTTTTCCAGCACCGCTTTAACTTCGGTCACTTAAACTAATTGTTGTAAGTAGACTACCTATAAAGAGTCGGATTTGTGATGTTACTGCTCATTCATGTTATTTAAAAAAAGAATCATGCAAAAAGTAAGATCAACTTAAAAAAAATACTTAGACCTTCCTCCACCTTTCTCCCCCCCGCCGCCGCCCCCAGCTCTTATTTAAGTCGACCGTTAAATGAGCGCAATCCTTCAGTCTTCATTTAAATCGAGGTTTGTCTTTCTATTTCCTTACTCACTATCCAGCAGTTAATGTTCATCCAGAATTCCCCGGGGTGCTTTCTTGTGAGTAACGAAGAAGTTGCTTACACGCTCTTCTGGAGTTCAGTTTACTTGCTCTCTCCGCTTCTAACTTTCCCGTCGCCGAGGCGAAGTGCGGGGCTTCCCGTTTTCCAGGTCCATCCCGAGCGACTGCCGCTCCGAAACAGGAGCAGAAGCTGAGGCGTTTTTTGTTTTACAGCGGCACAACGGGACGTGTCGTTATTTCGTCCGAGGAAGGGAAGGGAAGGGAAGGGCTGGGTCCTCCGGTTCAAACTTCAAACAGGTTCCTGCTCCGCTCTTTCGGCGGCAGCCGTCAGGGCAGGGTTTGATGTGTAACCCTTTTTCCCAACGTGCTGGAACTCGTTTCCACGCCCGTCCCTGCCCACAATCGCTCCCGAGAGAGGGAAGGGCGGGAAATACCTGGGAGGAAGACGGAACGGCGTCCCGACTTGAAGCTCTCAGCACTTTTTCCCAACAGACCAGGGCGGTTTATAGCAGTCGAGCGGCGGGAAAAGCTCGGGGGATCCTCGCTCGCCGGGACTCAGCGAAGTAAGTTTCGAGGGTGGGTGTGAGTGGGCGGGGGGCGGCCCGCCGGCTTCCCTCGCTTTGCCCCGCACTTCGGAGAGATGCGGAGTGGGAGGCTTTCGGCCCGCCGGCCGAGGGACTTCCCGCCATGCACGAGCCCCAACCGACACCGTGTTGTGGTGTTGTTGTTGCGGGTGGCTTCGTTTCTACGCTCTGCGTCGCGTTGAAGGGCTTGGAGATAAGCTTCTTCCCCCGCACGCACGCCCTCTCTTCGTCTCTTCTAAGGACGGAAAGGTGGACGGCTGCGATTCCCTGGCTCTGCCAAACCAGAGCTGGGGGGGCGNNNAGGCTCTGCCAAACCAGAGCTGGGGGGGCGGGGGGAGAGAAAGAAAAATACGTGTCGTATTTAGAGTTTGGGGTTTAAAAGGGGGGGTAAATAAAAGGGAAGGGGGCTCTGTCCTAGCTTGGAAAGAAGAAGAGGCGAGGAATGAATAATGTGGGGGTTATTTGAGGCTGTCCTGAGGGGGGGAGGAAAGGCGGGGATGGTGTCCTTCAAAATCACCCCATAACGTGGTAAACTTTAGGTGAGGGAGAGGGAAAATGGTTCCGCAGCTTAAGAGTTTTAAGCAAGCGAAAGGAAAGAAGGAAGGCGACGCGGGGCCCTTAAAGAGGCCAAATAAACAGGCCGAAACTTGTGTGTGACTGGAAGGCTCCCTGAGCGAAGGCAACCGCGAGTGTTAACTTTAGCCCGAATCTGGTCACCACTTTCTTCGCCTCCCACGGACGGTTAAGGGGGAAAAAAGCAGATAAAAGAGGATGAGGATTGACGTTTCCACAGACTTCTATTACTTTTCCTGAGGAGATTTTCGGACCGCTTTGTGATGTTTTAATTGCTTTTTATTTAAACAAATCAAAACTTGGCTGTGTTTCGAATGCGAAGATGCAACTTTGAAGGAATGAACTTGAAGGCCGGTTTACCTTCGACGACAGCGAGACGTTAAGGTTTTCCTCTCAGTTTTGACATTGGGAAGGGAGAGTTTTTAAAGCTTTTTCTCTTCGTGCGGCCCTTCCCACCCCATCCAAGTCTGACTGAGGAAAATTAATGCCATCTAAAGAGGATAAGGGAGACACCTAAATGGGACGTTATAGCGCTTTTCAGTTATGCTTCCTTTGCTTTCAAAATTACCCATCACGTGATAGGAGCACAGTAAGGTTTGAGTCATGCATCTGCCACTGCCTCATGTATGAAAGGCAGGATTTTATTTATTTATTAAATTCGTATGCTGCCCATCTCTAGCGACTTTGGTTGGTTTACAAATACCATAGATAACAGAATAAAACAATTACAGGATCAAAACATTAAAACATCAGACATTAAAGTTAAAACATGAAAATATTAAAGTGGATAGAAATCTAGGCAATGAATATGATCCCAGTACTGCACTATTTTAAAAACCCATCATTTAAAAACCATTATTTTAAAATCATTTCATGGTAGGATGAGATATTACAATTTATGGTCAACATTATTTTACTTTTGGGACGTGCTAAGAAGGCTTGCAAGTTAGTTAAATTGATGAGTTTGGGTGGTGAGTGTAGAACCCTGACAAGTTGGGCTGTACAAGATGATAATTATATTTTTATTCTACCTTTTATACATTTTGGCCAATTTGCATTAACATTTCTAGAAATTGTTTTTTATTCTTGTGTCTTATGTAGCTGTTTTATTTACATACCTTTAAATGACATAACCTAGAAAGTTATACTGTGTGAAGCTGAACCATCCCTTAAAGATTATGAAGGGAATAAATGGATCAAATGACTTTTTTTTATCTCAAGCAGCATATTCATTACTTCGAGAAGAAAACTCAGGATAAAAAAAAAGATGTCTTCCCCCATTGAGTCCTTTACAATTTAGAATATTGTGGACTGATGAGGAAAGTAGACAATATTTTTTTTACTGTATTTCAAATATCTTCCCCATGATGATGTAGTCTTCTGCTCCCTTGGAGGCCAAGTTAATAATACCATTCTATTGTATTCATCTGTAAGAGTTATATGTGGCAGTAATCATTTAAAAGTATATGTGTATATAAAGCACAAAAATTACAGGAAACAAGAAGAGATCTGTTATGGACTGCAGTTAAGTAAAGCTTCATTAGAAACAAGTATACTGGTCAAGAACCTTAATATCTCAAAGATGGACAATGTCAGTCCTTCCAGGTAGACCAGGTCAAATACTGCAAGAAATACTAGAACTCTTGATATAAGGCTACACTGTAATAACAGAATCCTGAAAACCTGGTAGATTTTGAATTTCTCTCCCTCTTATACCCAAGAGAGTCAAATCTTCATGAAGTCTAGCTCATAAATCTCTACAGGAAATCTGCTAAGTACCCTTGGAACATGATACTTAATATCACAATCCACAATAAAATAGTCTGTTTTATTCATGTGTAAGGATTTTATATTGCACTAATCATCAAAAGGGCACAAAGCACCTAAAAGTTGCAATCCCATAATCCTCAGAAAAATCTCCCAGAAATCATGAGATACAACATTTGTTTAACCAATGGAGATCTCCTTGCTAAGATATAAGATGCACCACAGCTAGTGCTGTTCTACTGATATACTAAAATGGGATTGGAAGTAGATCCCAAACTCCATTTTTTTACAGTTCTTCTGATATGGGGGTGAAGAGAAATATACCAGCCCTGAAGTTTGCATATTTCCTTTTTTCCCCATGGCAAATAGCATAAAAAGTATATTTTGGAAAAAGGATGAAAAAGTAGAACAACAAATTCTAGCACAATGGATATCAAGCTTTTTACAATTTGCTTGTTTTAGCAAAAGTTATTAATCTGTTTGAGGTAGAAATGTTAATATGTTGTATTGAAAGCAGTGCTTTTATTGGGGTACATTTGAAAAATACCAACAAGATTAAACTGCACCCTAGCAAAAGATTAATTAATTAATTAAAGATTAGTATTCCATAGCCAAAATTATGAGAAATTAAGAGAATTTTTCTTTATTATGTTGTAACTATTTTGATGTAACGGATCCAAGGGCCTAAAATAGCTATAACTGTAAGTAAAAGGATATGCATTTGTGTGTCTGTGTATGTAGAACTGCTTTGCCAAACTCCCAGCTTCACACCCATTAATTGAAATAATATATTCATGAAGGGTGGAGGTGATGAAGATAAATGACAGGATTAATTATTGCACATTGCAAAGCAAGATACAGTAATCACCAGCAAAGGCCATACACAGTAGATCTTTAGAGAACAGAAATCTTTAATTGTAATTAAAGGGAAAGGGTTTTCAGGGAATGCAGTGTTTCAACAGGCTATTTAATATTTGCATTCATTTAAACATGTAATCCACAAACAATTATTGTAATATAGGTAGCGGTTTAATGTAAAGAATAGCTAAGGATGAGAAATTGTATTATACTACCAAAAAAGTTTTTGTCACAGGTAGGGTATAAAGTTTTTTTTATTAGCCAGTATATTTTTGCAATTATGTTACAAATATTTTTTCAGCTGCCAGGTTTTGGTCATTTACAGTGTAGTCTTACAGATTTCATCTTGAAAGCTTTGAGGATCAATTTTAAATCCTGCCTAGCAGCTGTTGTTTGAAGACCAAGCCAAATATTTTGTGGATTTTATTATTTATTTACTAAATTTGTGTGCTGCCCATGTTACTATCAAGTCCCTGATGAATTAGTACTATATTAAATATATATATATATAAAGTTATGGAGAAATTATGATATTTCTTACTGTAAATTAGTGATTGCTGTCGCTAATAAATATTATTGCTAACTTCACACATAATTATAAAATAGGTTATTTTTAAAACATGATTAGTTTAACAAACCATAATAGCTTGATTACCCTATGTTAAGACAGATTGGTTCAAAATTGAGGCTAAGCCAAACTAATTTATACAGTGCCTTAGTATTGTAAGAGAAAGAGACCCTTGGTTGGATTCAGTACCAGCTGGAGCTCTTAGTGATCTTCATGGAGAGTCCAACATACAACATGTTATACTAATAAGATACTGATATTCTGAGATATAAAAATATAGAGATTTTCTTTTCAAGTTATTCACAGAAACTACACTCCTAACTATTGTTACATTGATTAAAGCAATGTGATGTGCATTATCACAACACTTTTTAAAATTCAGTTTCAACTAATTCACTTGTATTCTTATTTAAAAGATAAGAAGAAAATCTTGAAATCATAATATGAGAGCCAGATTAACAGATGGAGTTGCATTTATCGTGACATCTTTATAGATTGTCTTCAAGTAACTTTTCTATATGTGAGTTAAGGTTTAGGTTAAAGGAATTCTTGAAAGCCCTTGTTGAGGTTCGTTAGAATCTCTTTTACCAAATCTGCCACTTACCTGTTTATGCAAATAGGTAGTCCTTGCTTAACAACCAGTTGCTTGGTGACTGTAGTTACATTAGACACTCCCAAAAGATACTTACGACCTAATTCCAGAGTTATGATGGTGGTTAACCCTTGTCGTTATACCGTATCACCACATTTCTACAGCCATTTGCAGCATTCTTCATATGATCCGATTTATAACTTTTTTTTGCCAGAAACAGGCCTTTCCAGCAGTTTCCATAAAAAAAATGCCCATAGCAATATGCGGAACCATTTAATGACTCTTTCACTTCATTTGTGTAACAACCATTGAAAAAAAAGTTGGTAAAATTGTGTCAATCTTATCTTATGACTGCATGACTTACAGTGGAAATTTTATGCTCCATTACAGTCATTAGTTGAGGACTACCTGTACTTAAAGGTCTTGAAGTGACTGAGAATTAATAATTCTAGTTGCTGCTTTAATTGGATTTTAATTGCCTTGAACCATAATAATGATATCTGTTACGGTAGCTGCCTTAAGCATGCCAAAGATATAAATTTGAAATAAAAAGTATATATTGTCATAGTGCTTAAACGTCACAGTTATAAAAACAACACCTATTAGTAATTAGGTTGTTCATTAGTATAACTTGAATTCCAAAAAGGTAATTAGGAGCATATAGAAATGGGAACACAGCAACTGTTTGCTGCAATTTTTTAAAGTAAATCTTTTTTTAGAATTTTTCTGTTTTCTTAGGATTATTTTTCTTTTTTTTTAGGAATATGCAGCTGCCCAGTAATCCAGGAAAAATATGCATTTACTTTAAAGAGGTGTGAATTGTTCATATCCTTGCACAGTAGATAGCATTTGTTTGGGATGAAATCTGAAGTATTTTAGAACTTTATTAGTGATCACTTTGCTCTAGAAAAAAATACTGTGTTGACAATTAAAACAGTATAACTTATACATTAAAACAGAAAAAACAAACACTATAATAACAAAAGACAGAGAAGAATGGAATCCAGTTTATACCAACTATTTAATGAACTCCACACTTCCAAGAGATCCCCAGACACCCTGACAAAGCCAAATTTTGAAGGCCTTTGGCAAGGCTATCAGGGCTGAGGCCATCTTCACCTTGCAAGAATGATATTCCAAAAGGGTGCCATAAAAGAAAAGGTTCTCCTGGTCCTGCCAAATGAAGCTCTGTGGCTTATGGGACCCTCAGTATGTCTTGCCTGTTGGAGTTGATGGGAAGGTTCAATATAATTGGGGTGAGGTGGTCCCTCAGATACTCTGACTCCATCTATGTAAGTCTTTAAATATCAAATATAACACCTTGTATTGGACCTCAAACCAACTGGTAACCATTGCAGCTCACAGAGCAGATGCATATCATGTGCCATTTTGGGGGCACAAATAACTGCCTGAACCATACATGTTTTGTAGGACTGAATCTTCTGGATATCTTCAAGGGTAGTCACATGTAGAGTCTATTACAGTAGTCCATTTGGGAAGTGACTATGGCATGAGTGACTGAGAGTAGAGCCTCCAGGTCCAGAAAGAGGTATATTGGTATATAGCATGAAACTGCAAAGGCTGTCCTGGCCACAACTGCTCCCTGCTCTTTGAGCAGGAATTGTGAGACCAGAAGACTCCCAGAGTTCGAAACATACCTCTTTGGGACAGTGCACCTCCATTCAGAACTGAAGATGGTGAACCTCATATACAGAAGGTTCAAAACTCAAAACCATTCAGTCTTGCCAGGGTTCAGCTGAAACCTGTTGTTCCTTATCCAGACTCCCGCAGCCTCCAGGCATCAAGAAAGGACGACAGTTCACTCACTATACCTTATAGCTCGATGGTGTTTGTTCAGTAGATAAGAAGGCTGTTAGGCTCCACCTAGCAAATAGAATTGGCGCCAAGCAGACAACAAATCCAGAAACTTTTACTGAAGAAAAGTTATGAAACTCTGTGAAATAATTCTAGCACCTATAGAAATCAAACATTTGTGTTCCTTTTTCTTGCTTCCACCTAATGGGCCTTGGTGGTGCAGGCTGTTAATCACCTAGCACTTAATTCAAGCTGCCTGCAATTAGTACAGGCTCGAATCCTACCAGGCTCAAGGTTGACTCAGCCTT
>AZIM01001470.1:389716-403017 GCA_000516915.1 Ophiophagus hannah
AAAAAAAAAAAAGAAAACAGTGAAAAACCTAAGCCATGTGACCAGGAGAAGGAGCGGGGGACATAATGGGAACAAGGCTTATTAACAGCTACCATGGGACTAAGACTTCTGGAGAAGATGCTTCAATATGGTTTTCTTTCTCAAAAAAAAAATGCTTAAACAGTTCCTTTACAAAATGCTTTCCAATTAAGCTGATGAATCTGACAATTCAAATATTCAGGCAAGTAGTAACATGCTAGCTTTAACTGTGCACTAGTTGCTTAATAATGAATGCTTCATGCAGAGATAATGAAGTTTCATACATGAGATGTTTTATTACATTATGGATTATATTGATGAGATGATTGCTACTGGAAATTTTGTGCTGTTATTTCTAGCATTTTCCCAGCGACAAGATTACAGTCTGATCCTATGTACCACTAGAAAGGAAGAGTAATACTGCGAATAATACTGCTGCTATTATTACTGTTAGTAGTAATAACGATAATAGCATTTCAAAAGTAAATTTTATTGATGTCAGTGAGGTTCTATAGGGTACCAATGTTAATATTTTGCACTTTCAGTTACAGCTCATTTTATGCCAACCTAAAGTTTATAACACATATCTTGCATTATGTAATTAAATTATTTAATAGCAGAATCTACAAAACATTCCAAAAGGAAATATTCCAGTTCATGTTACATATTGAATGTGTAGTGGTCTCAATTGTTATTTTCCCAAAGTATGGTGAGAAGATGATTAAAAGTGAATACAAAAAATAATTTATTTTCTACTTTGGAGTATTCCTTCCGTGGACGGGTAGTCACACATGTGTGAGAGTGATAGCTGAACAAACCTGTCAGATTATGGATTTTTTTTAAAGTCCATATATTGAGATGTAAATTCTTCTTCTACTATGAGCTCTTCCATTGTTTATACACTATTGCAAGTCAGTTTTCTTGCTTTGCTATGCAAAGTAAAGTTTTCACTGGCTGATGGAAGTCTTTAATGAAATGCCCAGAAAGTTATGAAATCAACTTCCTGAGAAGGTGTAGGTTTGTTTGTTTTTTTTTGAACTGCCATTTGGAAGGGTCAAAAATACATTTCTCCCACAAAACATACAATTAGTTTTGTTGTTTGGCTTTTGTTGCCTTTGTTGTGGTTCATTTTTATACTATTATGGTTATTTTTATTCAAGGTATCACAAAGGAGCTTAAGAACTATTAAAATAAATTATAACAAATACCAAAAATGCACTAAAAGGACCAACAATGTCTAAAAAATGTCACAAAATAGTTGTAGCTGGAATATATATGCTAGCTTCATATGTGTGAATTGTCCAATAGTCAAAGGATTATACCACACTGCCTTAGTGGGTCAGAATTATTAGAGAAATAGGAACAGTGATAAAATGTCCTTTCTCTGAGCTACCATTGTGGTGGCTTTGTCATCATATATGGGGAAGGAGTGGCAGAAACCAATGTTTTTATGGAATGGTAAACAAAAACATCCATTGGTGATGCCATTCTACAGCCATTGCATTCTAGGATATCCAGAGGACAAACAACTATGTGGTGGCCATTGAATCTGTGATGCTAGATCTTAATGGAAGCTGCAACTGAGATCGGCATGTTTGATTTCTGAGTTTCCAGAATGCAATCCAAATTTTGATGGGAGACAGTTTTCTTGGAGTCCTCTGTGGCTGTTCAAGGGTTATTAAATCAGTCCACCCTAGACACTTGATGTACCCAGATCAGTTTTAGAGAGAACTTGAAGTTGGTCCTGAGGCTCCACTTCATGACTTGACTGATTCCTGTTGGGAAAGAACAGGTGATGGCAGCCTTGGATTGAATGCTCCTGTACAGATGCTGTGTTTGTGTGGATTCTGTAGGGCTCTGTGGTTTTTGAAAGAAGTCCTAGAGATGAAATAGCACAAAGTGTCCCTGGAGGAAAACAAAAAGTAAATTCAACCGAACACCCATAGGAGCTTTTATTAAGGAGTACTTTGTAGCAATAAAAGCAGCAGCATGTACTTATATTTCCATTCTTACTGCATCTGCAGATCATTGACTGGTAGCCTTCTTTAAGGTGACTTGATCCCTCTTAAGTAAAGGAGAGCCAAGGCAACCTTTGCAATGTCACTATGAGAATTAAACTGTTAGATAAAGTCACTCAGAGCTGGATTCTGACTGTTCAGATCCCATGGAGTTGCCTGAGATATGAATTTGCTTGGTTAGCTGGGAAGAGATCCAGACTGTCAGTTCTTGGGACAGAGAACTTGGCGTCTCGGAGTTCTGCCACCTGTGTTCTAGATCTTTGTTCCTCTAGGTTGACTAGGCCTCCCAGAAGATGACATGTAGGTAGATGCATGTGGTGGGGAATGTATCTTTGAATGAGGGGATGTTCCACCTGCTTTGAAGAAGGTGGCTATTTGCTCTCTCAATAATTTTTGTCATCTTTGTAGCCAATTTCAGTTGGTGTTAACAGGGTGTAAGTGAGGTTGAACTAACATTTCCTCAATTATGGAGTACTACAAGGCTCGATGCTCTTATCTTGTGTTTCACATTTACATGAAACCACTATGTGAGGTCATCTGTCAGTTTGGGTTCAAGTATCAACATGAAACTTGCCCCCATGCCTGGAGGCTGTGCAGGTCAGGACCCTGGAGGAGGCAGATTATTGTATTTTTCACTCCATGACGCACTTTGTTTTCCCCCAAAGTGGGTGGAAATGTCTATGCGTCTTATGGAGCAAATATTGCATTACAGACCGAGCCGCAGTGGTGGGGTCCTTTTACAGTGTCAAACCTTCTCTGGGTGTTTGCCATACCTGGAGGGAAGGAGTTGGTAAAGTGGCAACAACAGGCAGCAGCGGCAAATGGCAGCAGCAATCCCTACCACCTGGAACAGGTGATTGGTGGTATTCCGTGAGGCTGATCCAACCTCTGATCAGCTGCTTGGCAGCGAAGGCTCCAGCATTTCCCGAAGGAGGCAGCAGACATGGAGGAGCCAGCAATGGCAGCGTTTCCGGTCGGCCAGCCCGCTGATCAGCAGGGCTATGGGAGACCGGGATCCAGCCATTACTCAGTTGACCGGTGGTGGGTGCAACAGTGTGGATCCTGATGAGCCACATGCTGGGGCTGCGATAACGTGCTGAAGCTGACCAGGCTGTTTGCTGTTTGCTGCAAGGGTGGCAGTGGCAGATTTTTTTTCTTGTTTTCCTCCTCTAAACCTAGGTGTGTCTTATGGTCAGGAGCATCTTATGGTATTTAGATTTTTTCAGTCAGGTTTCAAGCTGGATTATAATACTGAGATGGCATTGATCGTACTTGTTGATGACCTATGATGGCCTTGGAATGGGGATCATTTGTATCTTTATATACATCTTTATAGAATGAGCATCATTCTTCAAAGATTCGAAAATTAAATAAAAGTTAGGGTTAGAAGGAATCACAGCTGATCTATGCCAACAGCATTACTGTGTAATGCTGTGGCTGCTAGATGTCTCATACGTCTGAAAGACAATATATGGAAGCCACTTTCTACATGCACATACTGCTGGCTAAATGAATATTAAAATAATTTATGCATGTAATAAGATCTTAAAAGAATCTGTATTCCTAAACTCGCTCACTAGGCGATATGTTTTATTGAACTCATTTAAAGATGATTCAGGGAAAGAAAATACATATCTAAATGTGTGGTGTATAATGTACTCTTAAAATGCAATTTTATGAAAACCTGCTTAGTATTAAGCCTCGGGGAGTTACTTCTAAGTAAATACACTTTGCATTGGGGTGCAGCTTCAGTAATACAACATTCTAGTTTTTTATGTTATGTTTTATCTTCTTTTGCAGAACATGAGAGTACGTACTGTAAAAGGACAAGATTATTTCTCCAAGTCAGGAGCAAAATTTCATGGAAAAATGGAGCAAAAGTTTCTTCTTGTTGACTGTAAGAAAGTTATGTATGGTACATATAGGTAAGAATTTATACACTTATTTGCTTTCAGTATAAATGAAAATACTATATTTCTTTCTGTTATTCTGCTTGAGGATAATACAACTTCTGCAGTTAAAAGTTACCCAAACTATAGTGCATCACAAGGGTCTTCAAACTTGGCAAGTTTAAGACTTTTGTGGACTTCAACTTCCAGAATTCCTGAGCTAACATTAGGAATTCTGGGAGTTGAAGTCCACANGTCTTCAAGCTGTCAAGTTTGAAGACCCCAATGTAGCATGTTGAGGACAAGGGCAGGATTTATTTGGGATGTAGATTTCAGAGCTGAAAGACTATAATGAGTGAACCATTGGCTTTTCTTGAGGGGAGGGAAGTCAGATTGTGAGATCCTTGGTGCTCTCTGAACTGGGTTGTTTTCTTGCAGATGTTTCATTACCCAACAAGTACCATCAGAGCTATAAGGGGATGGAGGTTGCCCTCTGTTCATATACAGATGGCTTGCCCTGTCAGTGTTGGTGGGAGTGTTCCACAACTTTCTAGCACTGATGATGTTCCCTAGTTGAGTAGTGAAATGCAAGAAAACAACCAAGCTCAGAGAGCACCAAGGACTCCACAGTTCAACCCTGACCTACAAATATTCTCTTTTATTGGAGGTCAGATTGATGAAATTAGCATTGCAGTGTCACAATGCAAACCCTACCCTTTTTCCCCTCTCACCCCAATCCAGTAGTACCATCCATAACATCCATCACATATCCCCATTCTGTCTTTAAGAGGCAGGGCAGTGGGGAGAGAGAAGAATTAAAAACACAAGAATCTGACATGATTTCTAACCGTATTTCAATTTTTTATACGGTTATGAAGTTCAGTGTGTATTTTAGGGCAAGTAGTCTTTTTGCCTAACATAATATCTCTGTTTAATAGTTTAATTGTTTAATCTGTTTAATTGTTTAATATTCATAGATGGCAAAGGGTGAAAATTAATACATGTGAATCTAATTAACAGGCATTGTTTAGAAAGTTCAGAGTGGCTGTCCTGGGATATTCTACTCTCCAGTGGCAGAACTGATCAAGTGCATTATCTATTTTTTTTTAATGGTTGCTCAGCATTGGATGACCGCAGATTATTTGTTTAATCCTATACTTGTCATCTGGAACTATTTGGAAGAAGGAAGTTCATATACATAAGGAGCAAACTATATATGGTACCTTTGAGTTCTCCTTGACCTCTGGCAACTGCTTGGACATGTTCCTGCAGTTATTTTAGCAACATTTTCAGAGGTGGTTTGCCATTGTCTTATTCCTAGAGAGAGAGGACAGGCCCAAAGTCATCCAGCCAGGGTGGGAGTATGTGTTTTCACTTATAGTCTGGTCTTTAGAGTGATTCCCAGGAGATTGCACAGATTAATCAAAATAAAAACTGTCCCTCCCCCCTCAGGATCCTAGTCTAATGAGAAAAAGGAATAAAAAAGATAAAAGTAAAAAAAAAACCCCAGACCTTCCTGTTATTGAATTCCATTGTTTCATGTCCCACATTCTGAAACTGAACTGTCTATGTAATATTGTTCCAGGTATTTCAAGAGTGCTTTTATATCCTTTGCCATGCCTTAGCTCAAGGCCAAACGCACATTTATTCCATCTATAATGTAGCTCAAAGGAATTTGTTACCTTTGTACTGCCATACAAGGATCTTTTGATAATACTTAGTGCAAATAGGAACAATTAAAATATTAAAAGGAGAAATAAGTTTATGTCACTGTTATATAATTATGCATTATATCAAGTTTACCCCCAAGTTTAGATTGGTACCAACACTGCTGGCCTTTTCAAAAGCATTGAAGACCTGGATGTGTTCCTGAGTATGAGGGTTGTGAAGTTGTTGTTTGATTTGTTATAGATTGTTTTTTTTTAACCTTATTAGTCATTAAATATATTTTAGCTTGTATAATCTTAATGTATTTTCATATGTTGTTAATCACCCAGAGAGTCTGTGTAGAGATGAGCAGCCATGTGAATCAAACAGGCAAGCAAACAAAACTAATACATTGCATTATTTTTCAGATCTGTCATTCTTAATTTGCTGCGGCTTTTGAAACATTTCTATATGGCAGAGACACAGAGCATCTGTGTGGGAATTTAAAAGTCAATATAGCTGTCACAGAGATGTGATCGGAACCTTGTCCCTGTATTTATGGGGCACACATGTACAAAGTGATATGGCTTCAGTTTCTCTGTCATGACTCTCATCTTGACTTTTATGGCCTCCCCATGTTGTTGCAGAGAAGAGAAAGTGAACAAGATTTCTTCAAGTTTTTTCCATACAATATTAAGGCTGGGAAAGCTTCAAAAACTGATGTGCAAATAGTGCTTCAGATTTCAAGCTGTCAGCCCAGGATTAAAACAGCTAAAATGTCTTTTTCAGGCATTATTTAAGGAGCGAACTTCCAATGCAGGAGCCCTCTTTCTTTGGGCTTCTGCAGAATTTGACTGTTTTAATTAGTAATAAAGAGATGCTGTTGTTAGACTTCTATGCAAATCATACTGAGTGCATATTACCTGATGCATCAGAGCTGGATTGTGAAAAAAAAATGACAATTTTTGGTTTATAGTGCTAACTATATTAAGTAGTTACGCTAAAGCAATTGTTTTTAGAATTCTGTCTCACAACTAAATTACAGAAGTAATATTGGAGCAATTTATACCCTTGTTAAATAATGCAGGCAAATTAATTGCAGAACGGGTTCTATTTGGTTAGATGTACTCTAACAAAATGCCAATGTTTAACAAATAATAGAGCTTCCTTTTGGGAAATATAATTGAGGTTTTGATGATAACTATAATTATATATCCCATGTACTTTTTATAGTTCTTTAGAGTACTTGAAATGTATTATCTCTGAATGATCATATCCATTGTACATTCCAAATTTTTATCAACATTTTTTCATTTTAACATCTGAACTAAATTTTAGCCTCTTGTTTTATCAGGCATATTTTTTTCCTGGGGAGATTTTCAGATTGCTGTTTTGGGTTCTTTCATAATTTTCCTTTGGAGATTTTGACCTGAATGTAGTAGTTACAAAACAAAACCCTGTCACAGACATATCACATTTTATCTATTCCTGATTTAAATGGTTAATTATCTTCTTCTTTTTAACTTCCAGCTTTATGTGGTCGTTTGAAAAAGCCAATCTCAGTATGGTCCAGATAATCACAGGACAGCTTGTTGAATCATTTGATGAAGAATTTAGGACACTGTATGCCCGTTCCTCTGTTCCCAGTTCATTTGTTCCAGAATTAGTTAGAATCAATAGCTGCCGAACACTCTGGGAAAATGAAGCCTACCAGCACTCACGTTCTTCCTTAGCTTCCATTTCTAGTCAGCGTAACCTTTCCGGGTGGCAAGACAAAATTCATCATTTAGATCCCACCATTCTGAAGACACGAGGTACTGCTAGATATGGAATAAATGAAAACGACCAGTTCAATCGTAGAAATCATCTACTTCACAAACCCCAATTTGCTCCAGGTTTCCATATGCAGAACAGAATACAGCAATACCAGCCCAATGAAGTAAATGAACATTGGAAAAGGCACAGTTATGCGGGGGAGAAGCCAGAAAGGACTCCTTATTTGATGCTCAGTAGAACAACTAATCAAGCAAATAATCCATCAAATCTTTGGAAAGTACCCTCCGATAGTCTCAGTATTGTATCTTCATTGCACGGGAGCCATACCAATCACAAGGTGCCTCAACAGAGCTTAGCTGACCGATTTCCACCGCCAAAGCTCAATATTGCAGACAGGAACTCAATTGTACGAAGATCTTTCAATGGCACTGACAGCCATATCCGTTTTCTCCAGCAGAGAATGCCAACCCTTGAGCGCACCACAAAATCTTTTCTACGCAACTGGCGCATTGAATCATATTTAAATGATCAGTCAGATTTCCCGGCAGATTCAAATGGTTCAGGGTTAGGAGATAGGGCCGAGAGTTATGATGCAGCAGATAATATCAAAGCCCATGCCCTTTATGCCCATTCTCGGCTTCGCTCCTCATTTGTTTTCAAGCCCACATTGCCAGAACAGAAAGAAGTAAACAGCTGTGCAAGCTCTTCCAATTCAACGATAATTGGTTCAGAGGGTAGTGAAACACCTAAAGCAACCCCCAATCATATCCTTAAACAGAAAGATGAAACTGATGGCACTAAGGCCGAACCAAGCCCTAACATCCCACTGGAGCCTGATATAGTAAAAAATCATACCTTGCAGATTTCAGAAGATATAAAACCAAGTGCAGCACTACCTCTTGCTAAGGAGAAACCTCCTTATATGTATTCATCTCTAAACAGAAGCAAGCCAGGAGAATTTCGAAAGAATCATCAAAATGAAAATATACTGAAACGGCGAAGTTTTCCTATGTTTGATCATTCAAATTCTATTATGGATCATGGTGACAGCAAAGAGGCATCCAGTTATATCTACAGTACATTAAATAAGAATAGATTTAAGCATCCAAAGCCACCTCTAGAAGATAGCTGTAAAAACTCGAAAAGCATGCACAGTATGGCAAATCATGTGTCAGATGAGGATAAAAACCATGAAGTCGAACCAAAAGAGTCACCTACTTCCAAGGCTGTTTCTGTAGCTGGGCTAGCTGAATCTAGCAAAGAAGAGCCTAATAAAGATGCCTCGTCAAAGAAAGAAAACAAGAATTCACCAAATTTCCTGAAAAAGGGTTCACAGAAACTAAGGTCTTTGTTGAATCTTACACCAGAAAAGAAAGAAACTTTGTCCAAAAACAAAACTCCTGCTTTTTATAGAATGTGTAGCAGTTCTGACACTTTGACATCAGAATCTGATGAAAATCAAAAACCCAAAACCTCTGAAACGAAGATAGATTGTTCTCCAAGAAGGAAAAGAACCTCCTCATCAAATTCACAAGGGAGCCTACATAAGAGTAAAGAAGATATTGCCATCAAGCCTAAATCACCCAAATCTCCTAAGCCTCCCAAGTCTCCCAAGCCCCCAAAGTCCCCCAGACCTTCAAAAGCTCCATCCGATGAAAATGCTAAAAGAGGTCCTACTGTGAAACCCTTGGAAAGCATCCTGCTAGAAGTACCTCCTGGCGACCCATCAGCCCCCAGATTTAACACAGAACAAATTCAGTACCAAGATCTCAGAGAGTTGCATGCCAATGCAAACCGTGAGCGAGTAGCCCTGCCTGCTCCTCAAGCAATCCCTCCGCAAAGGATGGGTGGCCCAAGCTCTCGCCTGCCCAGCCCAAAGCCTCACGAGGAGTTAGTAAGGCCTCACTTCACTGAAAGGCGGGTTTACAGTCGCTTTGAACCATTCTGCAAAATAGAAAACTCAGCTCAGCCAATGAGCAACACAACCAAAGCCAGCGGTCATTTGCCAGAGGGAAATAACAAGACCACCCATAATAATTATGTACGGAGCAGTCAGGTGCTTACTTACAATCCTGGTTTATACCACCCACTACATCCAAACGAAAACAAATTTCGAGGAATTATGCAAAAGTTTGGGAATTTTTTGTATAAAAACAAGTGAGACCTGGGTAGGGGGGTCTTTTAAAAACCTTTCAGTGTTGTAAATATCTAACAAATTAGATTGATGGGCAGCTTTCAT
This sequence comes from Ophiophagus hannah, assembly GCA_000516915.1. Taxonomy (NCBI): domain Eukaryota; kingdom Metazoa; phylum Chordata; class Lepidosauria; order Squamata; family Elapidae; genus Ophiophagus; species Ophiophagus hannah. Next base: position 399,304 of record AZIM01001470.1, read on the forward strand.
AAAGCTTAATGGTATAGTTATTGCAGAACACTGCCATATATGTATATAATAATCATTCCAAAACATTGGCTAGATGGAAGTTTTGGGATTGGATTTTTATGTATTTGTACATTAAATTTGAGATTTGCTCAAATTCACTTTGATGCTTCATATTTTAAAAATAATAATAAAAATATGATACAAGCCAAAGAAAACATCTGAACTCCAGTCACAAAAAGACCACTTATTTCAACAATATTTCTCCCTTTTTCATAATAAATCCTCATCACACAGTCTATCTGCTTTTTAGCTTTTCCTTGTCTAAGGAAATATGTAAGATTGTACATAATATATTTTTTTTTATTGGAAGTACAGAATTATTCTCTATTTAGCTCCAATTTTCAGTATCAACCACATGTACGTCATGTGCAAACTCACCAATTAATGAGTCAAGTCACCTTTCCCACATATTGTTAAAAATATGTCTTAATATTTTATGTAAATACTGCTGGGTTGGGTGCTCAGGAAATTGTCATGGGCTTGCCATTTTATCTCTTCTTGCATGTATATTTCCTCTTTCCTGATTTTCTCTAACCATACTTGCCACTTTGGGAACTAATAACTTCTAATGCCTCATAACATGGCCTGCAAGTTTCAAGCAAGTTCAGCACAATTTGTCATTTTACAGATCACCTAACTAATGTTAAGGAAAATAGGAAGTTAGGGAAGAAATCTATATGCAAAGAGGAGGTAGCTTCCAACTCATTTCCAAACAAAATTCTTAGGCCTAGACAATTGTTTTATTAAATCTGGATATGGTGCAAAATATTTAATTATTCTCATTGCCTTTTCACTATTTACATTTTTTATCTTCTACAACCCCACAGTCATAAGACACGCCACTTGTAATGGATGACCCAAGATCTCTGTCTTCTGAATGAACTAGTCATGCTGTTGCTGCTATCAGATTCTTGAAAAGTCCTGGTTTTAGAAAGTCTCACAAGCATAGAGTTTTTCTACTTCTATAATGACATAATTTTATGATTACTGGGTCTTGCAAAAAATAAGGTGTTTTAGAAAATGGGTCTTAATTTAAAGCATGTGAGTCCTCTAGGGATATAAGGCAAGCCAGGATGCTGGATGCCTTGGCAACATAAGCAGGCAAGGGTTGGTTTTTACCATAATAATCTCAACTCCCCTGAGGTTTTTATATGTGTCTGTGTCCATGAATGTGAATGTCAAGTTCAGAATCTGAGTAAATCTTACATTTGTAAATCTGCAATCTTTGCAGATGGATGATTTATAGCAAAGTCCACTGATGAGTTAGTTGAAACACCCCCCAAAAACCCCCTTTAATTTCTAAAATGACCTGTTACACTTTTGCACTGAGGCATTAAATACAGGGTCTTCCAACACCTCAGAGCTTAAAGATTAACATTACATATTGATTAACAACGTACATGTTTACATTAAAATATTTTGTAATTGAAGTATTTTAATCTAATACTATGTCAATATTGATACAGTTCCTTTGAAGTTCTAAAGCACATGAGAGAAAAACCATCATATAGGTTCCTGATAAAAAAGCCAGAGTTTTCTTAATAAATGTTATGCTGCCAGCCATTCCCTTGTTAATCTTCTAGACCAGTGTCCCATACAATTGCATTATATTCAAAACTGCCCTAATACATTTTATGCTAATTTAAAAATTGTTTTCCTTTTCATTGTATAATGATTCAAATGCCTAGAGACTTTTCTGTTTCTAAAACAAACAAAAAACAAAAAAACCAGATTGCATTACCTCATCTGGGATACCATTACAATTTATCATTTTAGTGGGCATGCAGTAGAAAAGCTGTTAAAGAATCACAAATGAAATCCCAAGAAATGGAAGTGAAAATGCTTCATTACCTTAAACAAATGAATTCAAAAAACAAATCAAATTACATCTGTTTTGTGGTGGGAAAAAGAAGATGCATGGGTACAACCCTCCTTATCCTAGATCTTTTGGCAGCTTTTTGACCATAATACATCCCTGCGAGAGTTAGGAGTTGGGGAACATGGTTACACTGGTTTTGCTCCTACCTGAATGATCAGGTCAAGATAATGGTTGAGAGGGCACTTTATTATGCAGTGCCCAATAACTCAGGCCTCCATGCTATCTTGATTAACATCTACATAAAAATTTTATTGATTTTATTTATATCCTCCCTTCATTATTTTTATTTATAATAAAATATATGCTATAATAATAAGGCAACAAACATATCTAATAACTATTTCTTCCTCCTATTTTCCTCACAACCACCCTGTGAGGTGAGTTAGGATGGGAGAATGACTGGCTCAAAGACAACTAGCCAACTTTCATGGCTAAGGCTGGAGTTAGAAGTCACAATCTCCTGCTTTCTACCCTGATTCCTTAACCACTAGACCAAACTGGCTCTTTTAACTTGCTCTCCATGGGATCGCAGACCACATGGAAATTTCAGCTGGTTCCAAAATACAGCAGAACCTGTAGAATCTGCTTAGGTTTCCCAATGGTGCACTTCAAGGTACTGGTTTCAGTCATTTAAAAAATCTTCACGATATCTTGGAGATCACCTTTTTGGGCATCCTTTTCACCTACCATGAGTTAGGGAGGCCTGAATGTCAGCATTCTCTAGCAGCTCCTCACCTTTGGAATAGCTTGTCCTGAAGCAAGGATGGGCCCCATCCTCCTGGCTTCCTGGTAGCAAGTGAAATCAGGACTGTTCCAGAAAACCTTTGGTGATTAATTATAGCCAGTGTCACCATACTGAGCAACTTTAGTTCACTATTTTCAATATTTGGAAATCAACATTTGGATTTTATTATTTTAAGTAATTACTTAATTTCAAGTAATACTGATTTTTCTATTGTACGCTTACACTAAGTTCTGTAAGTACCTGGAGTCCATTTTCTAGAAGGCTATAGAGGTATTAATACATCATAATAAAAAAAGATGAATAAGTTACAGTACTAGGATTTGGTTACAGAAATTATCCCTCCCCCAATTATGCAGTTGTATGAACGAGAGAATAAAGTTGTGAATGAATTTGTTTGATTTATCACAATGATTTGGAGTCATGTCCCCCATGCCCCCGATGATTAATAATGTTGCTATTATTATGGTTGGTTGCATAGTTAGCCAGTCGTTTATGCCTTACAGCATTTGCATCTGCTGGCTTCCACAGATGTTTGATATTCAGAGATTAGACCACTCTTCTAATAGTTATCGCAGCCTAAGAAACACCAAGCCATGCATATTTGCAAGTATAACTTAACTGCATGCACACAGAGCTGTTTTTTTATTCCATTGTCAGAACTCTCAAGGTGAAAATAAAAGGTTAATAAAACCAGTTCCTTTTCATCTGATTCAGCATCTTTCCTGATTCATAGGCTCAGGAACGGTTAGGAATATGCCTGCTAGCTTCAGAAACCATGATGTAGAGGATGAGACCAAATGTCAGCTTCTTAAAAGAGCCAGGCTTTAAATTCAACCTCCAAGTCAGAAATGCTTTTAAGAAAAATGGGTACATGCATGAATGTTCTATGTTCTTGACATCTCTCTTCTCAGAAATCTCTTTACAGGCAGTCCTCAACTTACAATAGTTTGTTTAGTGATATTGTAAGTTATAACGGCACCAGAGGTGGTATTCAGCAGGTTNTGACCAATTCTGGAGAACTGGTAGCAGAAATTTTGAGTAGGTTGGAGAA
>AZIM01001470.1:403915-414484 GCA_000516915.1 Ophiophagus hannah
CCTGATTCTGTTGTCACCTGCTCAAACCCCCACTCCTCTACCCTCAAACTAACCTCTATTGACCTCACCCCATTCCTAAGGGGTCTGTAAGGAGTGTGCATAAGCTCACAATCGTGCCTACCATCCCTGTCCTATTGTCCCCAATTGCTAGTTCCTATTTCTTGTATTTAAATTTATGTTTATTCTTATTTCTATCATATTGTAAGCGTTTGACAAAATAAATAAATAAAATAAATAATAATGTCAAATGCCCATTTCAGAGAAACTTCTAGCAAATCACATAAGTCCACAAGGCAATAAGAATGTCGACATTTATTTATTTATTTATTTAAAAAAATTATTGGCCACCCAACTCTGATGGATATGCCACACTGAATGAATGGGTTTCCCATATAAAGCAATATGGATGCAATCCATAGGTTTAGTGTTAATGCGGCTCTATACTATGTTCTGCATAGTGAGCAGCAACTATATAGACTATCAGAAATTTTCCTGCAGAGAAAGGCAGAGGAATCAGGGCGAGGGGTTTTTTTATGGTTGCAGATTTCCATATCAGTTATTTTCAGAAGAAGCAAAGGAAGTACAGTTATGTGTGTGCAACGGCATGTACCTTTTTATAGCATATGTAGAGCGTTAGCTGGTGTATATATAGTTTCTATGTACAGGAGGGATCAAGTTTATAAATGAACAACTTATTTTAATGGTATCTAATTTCAATCCAAAGGAGGAAATATTACTTCCTCTTCCTGATCTTCTTTAGAATATGGCTTCTAGAAACTGTATATGCAAACATGCCTATAGAGACACTCAAATAGGAGACATGCATTGGGTTGGTAATCCAATACAAGGAAGATAATCATTGTCCAGCATTTCAGTTCCTCCCTCCCTCCTCCTGCCCCCCCTTTTTTTTATGGTAGTCAGGAATAAATAGAGATAGTTTTCTGGTAAATAGAGGACAGTCACAGTCTTACAAAAAACATCCATTTACATTCTCAATTCATATGACCAACAGTGAAACAGGCATTGTTTTTTAAAAAAATGCTCCTCGAGAGATCTAATTCAATGCTTGTGCTTCAAAAGTAGAAGGTATTTTTTTGCAAAACATGCCAGCAAGTCTCTATCACACCAAATGAGAAATATAGAAAACTGCTTTCCTTGCAACTGCAAGTTCTCCACCCTGTTCCTAGCCAAGAAAATCTTTTGTAATGCCACACCCACCCAAGACAGTAGCAAACCTGTTTATTGGCATGACTATATCTAGTTAAGGAAACTCCCTGCTGAGTCATCAAAACTGCAACTTGCACAGTTCAAGAGGGTGCTTCAGTCACAAGAATGTTACGCCTGCTTCCCAAAACCCTCCATTATACAATAAACTTCTTCCATATTTTACTGAAAATGCTGGAAAGTTACAGCTTTGTCTGGGCAGCCGACTCAGACAACACCAGAGAACCAGGTACATGTCAGTGCAAAGCTTACCACGCCTTGCCTTGGCACTTCCAACATCTAAAGGCTGTCAAGAGAAATACAAATATTTGAGAGCAATTTCTGTGAAACCCTCAGAATCCATAATTGCTCAGTAGGGAGCAAACCTGGAGGCTTGACCCTTGATCTTCTCTGCTCAGATCTAATGGAGCTGAATGATATCAGGCCTGAAGGGAATATAATCCTTTTTCATCTTAAAGACATTTTCTCACTACTACAGCTGGCCATGCTGACTGATAATTACGGAAAACGCTGCTTGCTTGCCTGATGGATGGATGCATTGCATTTTTACACTGCCACAATTTCAAGCGGCTCTCTGCGTTTCCCTCATAAAATCAGACTGGAAGAACAGACTAAAAACATAAATAAAATAAAATGTTAATTGTAGGCATCATATGACTGTGGAGACTGCTTTAATATGCAACTGTCGAGAACCACAGAGATTATCTTTGGGAAGGAATGCAGTAGTTACCAAAAGAAAATAAAAGAATTTAGAAAGAAACTTAAACTGACTGCATGTAAATCCTCAACTCATAATAATTTGTTTAATGACTGTTTGAAGTTACAACAGCACTGAAAAATGTAACTTTGGAACATTTTTCACACTTAGGACTGTTGCAGCATCCCCATGGTCACGTGATAAAAATGCAGATGCTTGGCCCAGGCTCACGTGAGCAATTTTTGCAACCTTTCCACAAGCAAAGTCAATGGGAAGTCAGATTCACTTCGCAACCATGTTACTAGCAGTGAATTACTTAACAAATGTGGCAAGAAAGCTTGTGAAATGTGGCAAAACTTACTTAACTGTCTTGCTTTGCAACAGGAATTTGGAGCTCAATTGTGATCGTAAATCAAGGACCACACTGTACTCTGTACTGTTACTGGTATAAGGAGGTGGGGAGGTAAAATGTCAGCTTTTCAAGTTTCTGCTATCGTAGCCTACAGGTAGTTCTTGATTTACACGATTGATCATGTAGTGAAAAAGTTCCCAATCCTGGGGCCATGGCCTATCTTCATTTTTATTAATTGTGAACTATTCCCACCAAGCAATAGGAAGTGTGTTGGAGGGGGTGGGAATAATAAGTTATGCATACTGCAAATATACATATATTGATTTGGAATAATAGTTTACAGCACCACAAAAATTTTAAATACACTTTTACAATAATATATTTTATTCATACCAAACTCTTGTTAATTCCACCTTTGAAAACAAAGGCAGTCAGGATTTTACATGGAAAGTACCATTAAAAAAGAATCCTTTCTATATTATATTGAGGAAATTTTACTTCTTGTGCTGGATGTTGTTTTCTTGTACTTAAGTATTTTTAAGCCTTTTTGAGAAATATGGCTGAAAACGGAGGCAACTCAGCAGTCTAATCGATTTAGTTTACATTGTTAATAAATTTGAAACCAAAACCAGATGCTGAACATGAAAGGATGATGAAAGAAGGGGCAATTTGCTCAGATCTTATTTTTCTTTGACCCTTACCCTTCTTTCTTGGCATTACGAAGAAGAAGGCAATCAGAATGCTGACCTTCATTTAAAGCTGGTGATTTGACAAGAGTTACTAGATCAGCTAATATACCAGTTCAAGAAATACAATATAAAATTAAGGAGGTGGTGGTGGTGTTTTTTGTCTCTCAAGCTGCCTCCCAGACTACATACAGACTACTCCTTAACTCTCGTGGTTATTGTTTACTTTCCTTGAATGTTGGTTATTATTGATAACCTCTTGGTCACAGAGAATCCAAGCAACGTCCTTTGTCTTTGAGAAAACAAAAGAGTTTGTTCTTGTGCCTCTTCCTGAGACTGGATGTGATCTTTGCCTTCTGGCTTTTCTCTTGGCTTTTTCCAGATATACAAGGTTGTCTGATAACAGCTTTGTTGCATGATAACAGATTGCGTGGGCTATTTTATGGCTACAACCAAGTGCTGTAAAGCATCTGGTTTGTGTCTATGCAGCCATCAACAGGCCACATAGTCAGAACACATACTTATTATACTTCAGTTATCTTTTTGATTTGAGTCATGAAATCTGATGCAGACACTGTTTTATTAGCCTTTCCAGTACTTGCTCAGATGCTTTTTTCCGTTTCTAAATGTGTGCCAAGATTTTCAAATGCAGCGCCAAATTTCATGCCAGTAGCATGAAGGATCAGCAGGATTGCTCATGAAGCATGGCATTGTGGGTTAATTACATAGACAAAATTCACAGTATAATTATTTCTCTCATCAAAGTCTGTTGAACTTTATTTCTTGAATAAAGCTGGGGAATCATTCCTGGAAATTTCAAGTAAAGCTGTTCTTTCAACATCAGTGATTTAAATACTAGATTAATCAATTAGAACTTTTAATTGATTTATCATTAAAAGTTCATTTTATTTGGTAAGGATACATTTGTGTTTGTACCAAATTAAGGAGAAGCTTGCTTATTCATTTATGTATATTTTTAACTGAGCTTTATTACTTTATAAGTAAGTCAAGGTGGCAAACATATCTAATATTCCTTCTTCCTCCTGTTTTCCCCTCAACAACTACCCTGTGAGGTAAGTTGAGCTGAGAGAGAAGGACTGGTCAAGAGTCACTTAGAGGGCTTTCATGCCTAAGGCGGGACTAGAACTCCCCGTCTCCTGGTGATTGGCCCAGAGTCACCAGCTGGCTTTCATGCCTAAAGTGGACTAGAATTGATTGGCTCCCGCTTTCTGATGCCTTAACAACTAAATTTTATTCTACTTTTATATTACTAGAGTGGTCAACAAACAAAATATTTAAAAGATTATTTCCCCCCACAATGCGAGTGATAACATTTAATTATGAAAATTCAATAGATTTTGTATTGATATGTAAGAAAAGACATACACTGAGGTTTTGATGCTGAAACAGACTTGAGAGGTGTCTGATTCTGGTCCTCACAGCATCCGCCTATACTTGACAGATTCCACCCCCCAAAAGGTATTAAAGAGATCAACTGGTGCTTGCTTTTCCCATCAATCAATGATGCTGGGTAGAAGAGGAATGTTCCAATTTGTTTTTAGACATTTCTCTAGAACTGCAAGCTAAGACAACCTTTTATTAGGATGTTTGCTCAGGGAATTAATTCAGGCACAAACCCTTCCCAGTGCTGGGTTTTAATGCTTCTTCAGGGAAGAGTTTTATTATATGTTGCAGGATTAGCCTTGATCTAGCAAGGGCTAAGAAAGCCGGAGTGTTTCCATATGTCTATAGGTGAGTCAATCTATAGTACTAAAAATGCAAGCCTCAAATATTTTGAAATCTGTTTTTCTGCTTAGGGGTTCCTTTTCCAAACAGAAATTGAGTTGGTGGTCTTCACCTTTGATTTATAAATGTTCAGCTGGATGTTTTTGGTAGGTTTGTTGCTTCTCCACCTCTGATTTGTAAATCAACAATGTCTGCAAGGCGTTAGTGTCATAGAACCCAACCAGACCCGATATACAGGAAATCCATGAAGGATCTAGGATCCAGTGAAAGTTATCTTTGCAAGGTAGCACTGTTACTGCACTGATTTTTGTTCCAGCAAAGATCACTGCTCATTGGACACATGAGAAGGAAGGCAGAGGCATTTCTGTTGTACATGTTCAGCAAAATATGGGTTATGTCACTTGCTTCCAAGTACATTACTTTCGATTCCTTCAGTATTTCCTCTCAAATGTATAGGAACCAATGAGGTGCTGAGAGCAGGCCTGGGTATTTGCAAACAAAGAATGTTGCAGTGGCAACATCATCATTACAAGGTATGAACCCAGGGCAGTCAGGACTCTGACACAGTGTGCAGGTTCAAGAAACCTTTATTGAGTACATCATCTCAACATTTAGAAGGATGAAGCTAGCTCTAAATAGTTCCCGCACTCAGAGACAGTTAAAAGAATAGGATTTCCCACCCCTTTGTGTCTATTAGGTCACATGGGCCAATCAGGTCAGCTACCCATTCTCGCTCAGCTCCAACAGATGTCTGTTGACATGGCCTTGGTTCACATGCTGGCTGGTAGATGTTTTGACTAGCAGCTGAGGCACCGCATTCCTACGTTCCCCAATCCCTCCCCCCATGAATGGCAACCAAGAAACGAAAGAGAAATAAGCATGAGAAAGGAAGGCTTCAGTTGAGATCATTTTGCAGATTGACAGACAATTGTCTTCCTTTACAGGGAAAACAGTGAGGATTCAACAAATGTTAATATTTCCTGTTAATTCTGCCTTTGGCTGTATTTTATTATATTTATTTTTTCATTTTTATTTTATTTATATTCTGCTTTTATTATCTTTATGAATAACTCAAGGCGGTAAACACACACCTAGTGCTCTCTCCTCCTATTTTCCTAATAACAACAACCCAGTGAGTGGGATTGGGCTGCTGAGAGAGACTGGCCCAAAGTCACCCAGCTGGCTTTCATGCCTTAAGCAGGACTAGAACTCCTAGTCTCCTGATGATTTGGCCGAAGCCACCCAGCTGCCTTTCAGGTGGAACTAAAACTCCCACTCTCCCAGTTTCTGGCCTGAACCACTAAATCAAAGTGGCTTATTATTGCACTGTATTTTGTAGTCTAATATTATCTTTTGGCTAGTCAATAAAATATTATTATTACAAATGCTAATATGGGCAGCTCATGTGACAATATCCTACCTAACTTTGTTCAGTTCACAATACTGACTTATTTCCTCATGGACTGAGTGGGCAGTCTTTACCTCAAGATGTCTCTTCCAGGCAAAACTTTTATAAACAAATACGATGCTAATACAATAGACCTAACAGACTCAATTCAACATATTGTCCGGGCCATACATTGGATCCCCCAAATCTGCTCACAAAGCAATAATTAGTGCATTACCTTTATATCCTTAATTATAAAGTAAATGTCGGTAATGAATTTGGCGGGAAATGTGAGGGAAATGCTAATTCTGCCTTCACTCTCTGGAGCACCATTTCTGTTACCCAAGTTCCATATGGCTCCCCATCCCAATGCAGATCCGAAAATCACTGGAAATTTACCTGACTGTCTCGCTTTGGGACAAAGTGATGATTGATCCTTTGTAGAGCATTTTTTTGATAGTTTGCTTTTGAAAGCTTAAGATCCAGAGGTTGGTTTGTTATACTTTTTTTTCTCCAATCATCAGTTTGGTGTGGTTAAGGCATCAATCCAGAAACTGGGAGATCATGAGTTCTAGTCCTGCCTTACATAGAGCCAGCCTGGTAATTTTTGGCCTCATAACCTTGAGCCAGTCATTCTCTCAGGCCTAAGAAAAAGATATGGGAAACAGTTCTGAAAATCTTGCCAAGAAATCTATTTTTGGCATTGCTCCCTTCAACCTTGCCTCCCCCGAATCTTGTCAAGAATCAAGACCTGCTTTGTGGCATCCTCCCTCCAGCAAGAGTTAAAAATTGTTACCTTTCCCAGATTCATCTGGAGTTGGCAGCCTCTAAATTGTATAAAATAAATCATAGATGGATAAGACAATTACCCTGTAAGATGAATGGAAATTTGCCTGACCTCAATACTTATTAAGGTTAATTTAAGTTATTAATGAAATAGTTAGAGACTTTTGCAGGCTATGAATTAACTAGGTGCATTAGCTGTGCTTTTGCCTGCAAAAAAGTAGCATTTCTTTTGACATTTGCCAACAAAAGCCAGAGAGTTTAACCAGTGATAATGGCTGTGCTTCCAAAATGCTGCATACCAGAAGCTGAAGCGTGGATGGGAATATGAATATGATTTCCTTGCCACAAATATGTTCAGAATTTTCAAGGAGCTGCTAAAGTTAAATAGATCAAAGCCAGATAAAAAGTCAGTGGAAACTCTCTGTGATTATAGAAGTGGGAGTCGGGGGGAGAGGGGAGTAGACAGCGTTGGAACACTACTAAGTACAATGTTATTGAAGTGAGTTAGAAAGAGGCTATTGAATGTAACCTTGCTAATATATTTTTTCATGAAAGTGAGACAAGTCTGGTCTGATGTAAATAAATATAAATGCTCATACCTGACAAGAACATAATTAAGAGCAAAACAAGTTGTTTCACAGAAATGATTGTTGGCCACAGCACCAGATATAACCAAAGTTAAACAGAAAGTATATACAGTATCTACTATGGTTTTTCATAAAGGAATAGTCTTCTTGTGCCATAAGTGGTCAGTTTTACTTTGAACTTTATCAAGATTTTTTTGTTGTGGTTGTTGGAATGTCCAGGTTTATAGTATTAGCAGGATTGCTTCAATCCATTTTTTTGTACATTCTTAAAAAAAAACCATCTCTAGGAGGATGGCATGATTACTTTTGCAGAATCTATGCTGATTTTTCTCAAAAGATTTGTTCCTCTGATGTGCTTAATTTTCTTGGTTTGTTTCCGCCAATGTAAAATTTTTTCTTGTTAGTTGCAAAATTGTGTTCGACCCATTGCAATCCCATGGACAACTTTCCTCCAGGCCTTCCTGTCCTCTACCATCCTCCGAAGTCCATTTAAGCTCAATGTAAAATTTACTAGCTTATAATTTCCCCTGAATCTCATTTTGAAAAATTGGTGTCACATTGGCTAGCTCCCCGTGCCTTCAACACAGGGAGCCTGGTTTCAGTTTCATATTATGGTCAAGAAGCCTTCAGTTTGAATTCTTTAAAAAAAACCCTTGGGTGGATGCCATCAGAAAGATAGCAATGTGAAACTGTGACATTTATATTGCTTTATTGCGGTTGCCCTCTGCTTTAATAAAAATGAAACATATTTCCTTCTCAAGAAGAAATTATGCATTTTACATTATTGGGAGCAAAGAGCAGGTTAGCAATGTGATTTATCACCATCTGTTTAGAGAATTTCAGCAGTCTGCAATTAATTGGGTTTGCATTTTTCAAGCATTGTCAGTGAAAGGAAAATGGAACTAATGGATATACTGGCTTGGATTTTTTTTTTTAACTTTCTGAAATGAGTTGAGGAAGGTTTACAGATTTAAGGCAACAGACCAATCATTTGTATATAACGGAAGCAAGACCCCTTTCATGAGTATTTGCTTTCTCTTCCATTCCAAAGCATAATAACTGCTTTGCTAAAGAAGCTCTGAAGTAAAGAACAACACTTTTCTCTGCTTATTAGATGTATTGAAAAGTATCAGGGAACCTTAAATAAATCATTAACATTTTATATGATTATGACATTTGTGTTTCTTAGAAGTAGGTATTTGATATGCTGACTTTTTTCTGAGAGTTTAGGGGCAGAGTTACATTAATATTTTTTATTTGATTTCTATAGCTGCCCAACTCAACAGGTGGTTCTCTTTATATCAAGCAATATAAAAAAAATCAACAGATCTAAAGCAATAATTATTTATATTTAGGAAAAATTGGAAATGTTGACTCTGAATAGCAATAGCAATAATAGTTAGACTTATATACCACCATCTAGCACGTTACATTATTCTGTAGACGGTTTACAATGAAGAAGCATTATTTGCATTTTGCCCCCAACGATCTGGGTCCTCATTTTACCAAGTTGGAAGGATGGAAATCTGAGTCAACCTTGAGCCCCATCAGGATTGAACTCCAGGCTGTGGGCAGAGTTTTCCTGCAATACTGCAATGTAACCACTGTGCCACCAGGGCTCTGAAAGAGGCAAACCTAGAATAATTTAGGAACAATTTCTACTATGGTTTACCATTCTTTTATTTTTATTAATTCAAAATACCTCTAATATTACAAAAAATCTTTTAAAGGTGTGAGAACAATGAAAAGTAATAAGCAACTGAACAATTTAAATAAAATTTAAACCCACTCCAACTCAAATCCAAGACAATACAAACCAGAAAAGGAAATTAGCTAAATGCCTGAATGAACAGATACAAATAAAGTGATGCTGTAACTTCTATCTGACATGAAGAAGAATTGAAGGATTCTGATCTTGGGAATGCCCTCTCTCAGGATTAATGGATTAATCTCTTATTGGGTAGGTGAAATCCTTAAAGCTGTAAACAAAAAGGTACATAGGGACAGGTATGCCCTTTTATAGATATACTGTATATCTTTTGGTTCCCCCAATAACTGAAGGCAATCTTTCTCCTTGTATTTTTCCACACATTAAACAATGCTATGTGCTAGATTGGACTAAGACTAAGAATGACAGTTTATCACTAGTCCTGACTAGAATAACTAGTCATGCAGGAGCTTTGATGGTCCTTGTCAAATATCTTAACTGCTGTACTACATTGGCTACCCAATAGCTGCAGCTGGAAAAGCAGCTAGAGAGAGAGAACGGAACTCTTTGCATTTCCATGAGTAATGTTGGATCTAGGAACACCTCAAGTCTTGCATCTGTTCCTTGAAACTAAACTTCATCTGCAACTCCCTGCACCAGGGAATGGTCTATGTCTCTATCTTACTGGGATCCAGTCTCAGTTTATAATGTTTCTCCAATCCATTACAATATCCAGATTCCTTTCTTGACTCAGATAATATAGAAGAATAGAGTTCATCTGTATACAAATTGAGTGTCAGGCCTTTAAGGTAGACTAGTCTAACAAATCAATGCCATATTGATGTAAAACCACTTTTATTAGAGTAGCTCTAGTAAAAGAATCCTGCAAGTCTGAATGTGTTTTCCTCCTCTTTCACTTTAGTTTCGGGTGAATTAAGGAGGGCCTGTCTGAGGCATTTTCTGAAGTTAGATTTTGGGAATGGACTGAAGCCACAGTTATTGAATCATTGCCTTGGTAACAGATCATGCTGCTGTCCTTCAAGGTCATTTTCTGTGTCCTTTACATAAAGTTTTGCATCAGATGACTCCTAATAGCTTCATATATTTTTAAATGACATTTGGAGAGAATGGATCACTTTGAAACTCCAGAGCTAAATTGCTATTGCAGTATTAATTTATTAAACCCAGCACAATGTTCTGAACATAGGAGTGGAATCAAATGCAGCACCGCCATGGCCCATTTATTTGAATTTAAAGTTCCTTACTTAACAATGTTCATATCAAACGAAACAAACTGGTAGAATGAACATGATTGTGGTTATTTTATCATGTGCATATTTCCAAACACGTCAATTAAAGAAATTTGTTTATTAAAGAAATCCCCTTGGGTATTGTA
>AZIM01001470.1:508405-524799 GCA_000516915.1 Ophiophagus hannah
TGGTCGGTCCATGACAAGGGATAGCTCAATAAAGCTCCCTAGAGTGAAGGGTCCCATTTGATTTCTGAGTGGCTACCCTTCAAAATGTAAAAACAAAATGTGATCCAATTTATTTTAAAAACAAATTTTATTGAAATTACATGATGCTTGTTAAACAGATTTAACTGCTTCTCATGCATAAAACCATTAGAAGTTACCATTTGGAGGGATGCTGGGAATCGGACTCAAAAATTTGAGAGGGCCATATCAAAAAATGTATGGTCTCAAGTTGTGCAAAGAAACCATCTGAATAAGCACTTAAAAGGGGGGATTCGGAGATCTGCAGGACTCGCATTTGAATTGGGGTTTATACAACTCCATAGTTTGAGAACCAGAATTCAGATATGACAAAATCAGAATCTTAATAAAGTGGATAAGGTTCAAGAAGGAAGGATTTAGAAGAAGCGCTATTGACACAAGTAAATGTACCACTAAATGATATCAGATAACATGTCATTAACAACTTTTATTTCCTTTAGCACAGCATAAGACCTGCACAAATCATTTCTTGCTTGGAAGTGTAAATAACCAGTTGATAGGGAGCGACAACTAGAGCTCTCTCTCGTGTGTGTGTGTGTGTGTGTGTGTGTGTGTGTGTGTTACTTTGATGTATTATGTAATGTCATCTCTATTATTTTTAACAGTTTATTAAAAATATTATGTACTCATTATTGTAATAAACCCTAGTAACTTCCAAGGAAGTTTAGACATGTTTTAGAAGTTATAGCTGAGAAGCCCAGTTAAATCCATTCTAATGGAATTGTAAATAACCCTTCTCCCATCTGATAAAGTAGGAGTATGATTGTATTACTAATTCAAACTAAATATTCTTATTTTATTTGTGTACTGTAACTAGATTTCTTTTATCTAAAATAATTACAGCTAGAATCTCTTTCTACTTCTCTCATTTCCTTGAGACATAATATTTAACAAACTCTGCCTGACGCTTATTTTTGGCCAAAGCATCTATATAATCAAAGGAAGCGACATCATGTTTGGGAAGATAGAAGTAAACATGAGGTTTGCAAAAATAAAAAATTCCTTCATATTTTTTTATTTTTTATTTTGAAGGAAGAGGTTTCGTAAAACAACTCCAGGAGATTTTGGGATGTGGGGCAGAGAGAACGGGGAACAGGGAAAGGAGAGAGAATGGAAAGGAGAATCCTGGAAGAGCACAGCCGGCGATCAGGCTGGCTGGCAAGCATCCAACGGGAAAGCACACCATGAAGCCATACTAGGATGTCCTTTCTACTCACTTTCACACTGTCTCGTTTTTATATTCTCTCCTGTTTAAAGGCCAGATATCAGGTGGAGGCGCTGACCTTTACTCATCGCAGATAGAACTCCCTGGAAAAATACTTCCTGTGACTGGCGAACAGTCTTTGTTTTACGGTAAGCTGGACTTTCAAAAAGAAAGGAAACCTCCATTTCTGCCATGGACCCTGGAGGTTTACAAAGGATGAAGTCTGCAGAGGGAAGAGCCCAGGTAATGCTGGAGATGTGGGGGGGGGGGGGGGNNNAGCGGAGGGAAGAGCCCAGGTAATGCGGGANGGGTGGGGGGGGGGGAGCGGGCAGGAGGCTGCTGAAACCAGCCCTGTTCTGGTCCTTGTTCCTATCTGGAAGGAGAGGAGGATTAGGCCACTTTACATTCAAGAGAATGTAAATGTCTTCAGTTTAAATGGAGAGTGGGATCATTTGCCTGGTCTTTCCCTATAGATACCCTTTGCTAAATGCTGGTGTTTGCTCTGGGACTCTTAATCTGGCATGTGCTGATATAGCCCCATGTATTACTGTTCTTGGAATGTTGTTGGTTATATGCTGCCCAATTCCCAGCAATTCAGGGAGAATGGCAGACAGCCATGGTACTTATAGCCTCATCCGTATGTCTGTGTGAGAAAGAGAGGGGGGGAGGGAGGGAGGGAGAGAGAGAGAGAGAGAGAGGCATAACGAGAGACATTTAGCTGAAGCACCTGCTCATCTGTTTCTGAAATTTGCAAGGAAATAGTATATACTCCTTGCTGATTCATGCAATTACATTTGCAATTTAAATAATAACTATTAGATTGGATGCCCTTTAACTTTTAATTGTTTTCCCACTTTAATTCTAGATGACACAATCATTACTATTCTATTCGTCTCCTGCATCATTCTTATCCTGGGAATAATCCTTTTGGCTTTGTTAAAGACCAGGTAATTTCTGCAAAAGGCAGTCTCCGATGTATTGCATTTTCCAGGTTAGGGAAGAGACTCAACCGCTTGTTTCTCTCAGCATACACCCCTTCCCCGATCTCTAGCCATTTTTATCTATTGTTTCCAAGAAGATGGTGACATCTTGATGGGAGCCGGTGAAAGAAACAGAGAACTACTTAGAATAAGTATGTGTAAAGTTGAATAATCAACATTAAAAAACTGATATTCCATACATGGCATTCACAGGTCTATTTCTAGCCTACCTAACTTCGTTATTTTAAATTTAATTTTGAGTTTTAAATGAATTGCAAAGCCTCTATTACCTCTTTGGATCAAATATGGGCTGAATACAAATTAGTGGGTAGCTGTGATCCACTGCATTGTTAGGAAGTATCACAGCCTGCTCCCCTTCAAAAGACAAAGCTGGGGTGGTAGAGAACTTCCTAGGGTACTACTATCGGTTGGGCTCTCACTGGCGTGCCTTCTTCTAAATGGTGATGGGCCTTTTCAAATGCAAGCAGCCATTTATTGAAAGGAGTCATAAAATGGTCTCCAAAATGCTTCCACCTGCCCTGGCTTACCATAGGGGGAGGCAATCTGTTGCCCCCTAAATAATTTGGACTACAGATCCCATCAGTCCAAGCTAGCATTGGCGATACTCATGGAATATGGGTATTCTGCAGGGCATCCAATGACAATACTCACAGAATATGGGCCATTCTGCAGAATGGCCTAGATAACAGCACATTATCATCCTGACATATCAGATAAAATGCATTATAGCTACTATTCATGCTAATGGACCATAAATAATAATAATATAGGAACATTTACACTCCACTTTCCCAGATACAGAGGCACATTTAAGCTAATGTTAAGCACTGTTTAATCCTATTTATTTCAATGAAAGAAGATAGGTTTAATTCCCTTTTAAGAATCAATGAGACTTAAAAGGGCTTGACAGTGACTAGATCCTGCCCAAAGTTTATCCAGCTATTGATTTTAGCCAAGCAGAATGAAGTGCTCAGGCTACCTGGTCCGTTAATGCAACACCTGTTTGTTTATTTTCAGAGCCTGCACAGCCGTTTATCTGCCAAAGAAAATTTCCTCCCAGGTGCACTTATCGGAGACACTCCCAAGCCCTTTTATCAGAAACAATTCGACAACTCTGGATTGTCCGCTGAGCCAAAAATGCTCATTCTGACTCCTGTAGTAAAGAGGCCATTTTATTGTGTGAAATCTCTTTGGAGAAACAAAACGAAAAAAACAAACAAACAAAAAATAAACTGGGAAGGGCAGAATCCATAACCATAATCAGCCACTTTGGCAAACATTGGGCAATCTATAACGTATATCTAGAGTTCTTTTTCTTCCTTGTAGCATTTGACTGCCTAGGCTATTTGTTTTAGAATTAAGCCACAGGGACACAGCATTATACTGAGTATAGAACAGTATCTTATCTAGAAAATACATGTTCCTGAGCTTTTGTTTGCTAAGATAGCATGAATCTAAGAGCAGTGGCAGGCTTATAGACAGCCAGTTTGGTATAATGGTTGACAAAAGATAAACCTCCTTTCCGAGGCTATCGTAACTTTGAATGGCTGTTAAACAGTTGGTCATAAGTCAAGGACTACATGTAGTTAATCACTGATAAGGTCTATGGATATATTGCAAACATTACCCAGAAGAGTTTATGAGCTAAATAATTTAAGAGCCAAACTGAAATCTGAAAGGTGCACCTAAAGGTGGTAAAAGTGCACATTTAGCAAATCGGTCATTTTTTTCTGATTGCACCCTAGTTCATTTAACTGACTTGTAGAAATTATAGCAAAATGAGCCATTACTTTGAACCAAGACAAGTAATTGATTATTCTTCCTGTTTGCTTAGTTGTTTGTTTCTTATTTGCTTGCTTTTAATGTACACATACCGGTAGAATTCTCTTTGTCACCTTTAGGTCAATGGCAGCAAACAATTCTCAGTGTGCATTTGTTCAGGTATTTTCAGCTGTTTTCACTAAAACAAATGGTCAAAACTTCATAGACTGTTGTGTATGAAGTACTAGTACTACGAAAAGTTTGAAGGATCAGATTAGTATATACAGGTAGCCTTCATTTATTGTCCACTTATGAAATGACTCTTTGAAGTTACACAACTTTGTTGAACAAGATGTACTTACAATCAGTCCCACATAGTTTTGGCCGTAACAGCATCACCACAATCACGATTGTGATTTGTGTGCTTGGCAACCAGCTTGCAATTACAATGACATGTGGTAGGGGCGTTCCCACACGATTCCCATTGGCTAATTTCACTATCAGTATCAGAGGCTGGACTAAGACAAAACCTATTCTAATTTTTCCTTTAATTTTACCAGACGTTTTCTGACCTTACACAGTTTGAGACTTAGAATTTGTCTCCAAATCCAAAGGGGCCTTACACAAAATTCCCCTGTGGGTAGAACCTATTCTACCAGCAATGATAACCATGGAGAATCATTTCAAGGCATTGTGAAGAGTCTGGTGGTTGTTCTTTCCAGCTGCAGTGGAAGATAATGTCTCTCTTAAAACTGTTGGATGTCTGTAAAACCTGATCATGTCAGTAACGCTGTCCATGTTCCTCTTAACCCAACAAAGAGGAAAGGTGAGCAGCTCCTACTCACTGTTAAAACAAGTGAGTAGTATCTACTGGTATGGAACTGATCGTAGTGAGGTGCTTGAGCACTACATGTAATTGCTTCCATGGGCCATTCATATGTGGAACTGAGTTGGCCTAAAACCTTTGTGTAACTTGGTCTGCAAGTGTGAAAATCAGGTCCTCACTATCCTCCCTTTCACCTCCAGTACAACTAGCTATATGCGTGCTGACATATAATTTGTTTTAATTTCTGAAAACTCATGCAGAGAAGAAATCTGTCCCCAGTGTTACTTAAGATAAACTCATTTTTTGGTGAGTCGTTGCTCATAATAGCTGATTGGAAGTGCTGATTAACAATAATTAATGGTAAATATATTATCTTCAGGTAATTATATACCAGGGGTGTCAAACTCAGTGTCACATGACGTATCGTGACTTTTTCCCCCTTCACTAAACTGGACGGGGGCGGGACCAGCACATCTGGCCCTCGGGCTGTGAGTTTGACACCCCTGTTATAGACCAATAACATCAACTCTGAATGGAAAGTGCAGTCAATAATTATTGATGTCTTCTGCCCAGGTTGATTACTTGAAATTGATGATATATTTTGGAAGATATCTTGTATTTTTTTCATATCTTAAGATACAGACTATATCTTGGTAAAAATAATGAATAGATGTACAGGATGTCCTCAACTTACACCCACAATTGAGCCCAAAAATTATATTAAGTGAGACCTTTGTTAAGTGAGTTTTGCCCCATTTTATGTCCTTTCTTGCCAGTTGTTAAGTGAATCACTGCAGTTGTTAGGTTACCAACACGGTTTTCAAGTGAATCAGGCAAGGTGATCACACAACCCTGGGACACTGCAACCGTCATAAATATGAGTCGGTTGCCAAGTATCAGAATTTTGTTCAAGTGATTGTGAGGGTGCCACAATGGTCATAAGTGTGAAAAACAGTCATAAGTCACTTTTTTTTAGTGGCGTTGTAATTTCAAACAGTCACTAAATGAACTGTTGTATGTTAAGCGCTACCTGTTATTTAGTGAAATGATAATAGTGAAATGTTTACATGGTCTTTCTTTATAGCCAATAATTACATCCTCCAATTATTTTTCATCCCAAGGCCCAATTCTCACTGGGAATTTTTCCGGGAAACTGGAAAAAGTAGGCAAACCTTTCCTCTTCTTAACAGAGTTGTGTATGAGACAGACATAACTTCCTGTATGAAAGACACAGATTCAGAAATGTGTCGGGAAGCTATTTTTTGTATAATTCGTTGTTCACGGCGCTTTATAAAATACTGGTCCTTTTCCAGTTCACAAGGACCGAAAAATGCTTTCTGTATCTGAACTGATGAGGTTGTGGAAAGACAGAAGTAATTAAACAGCTTTTCCTGAATAACCTACAGTAATTAGCATGCTCAACTGCATTCAATTCATTTGTAATGCCATCACCGCAGAAAATCCAATATAAGGAACGTGATCTGAACATTTCCACTTTTGGCTTTAAGGGACATTTTCTTGATCCACTACTGTAGGCAAAATAGATAGCATGGATATATATACTATAATTCTAAATCCTAAAATGGGAATCTAATTTTAGAAACAAAGATTGCAAGGGCATTTTTTTCTGCTGTATCTGAAGTAGTTACTTGTCAGAAGATGGGGGACAATTTCTACTGGGATTGGCAGGGATAAAATATTTTATTTTTGTTCCCAGTCCATGGTTCTAATCCAAATTTGGCCAGCCATTTATTTGGCTGAGGGGTATATACAAAGAAGAATCTGGACAAGGATCACCCTTTCTCTTTTGAATGGCGTTGTGGGAAAGAGTAATTAACACTGCCACAGTAGAGCCACAACTTTTCAGGAAGTTTGCATAGTGAAGTAAAACTTGCTCCTCTAAACATCCTCACTAAAAAAAAACCCCAACAACACAGCAGCAGTATTAAATATAATTTACTCAAAAATGAGAGTTTAAAGTTGATTACAATGACTAATGTATGTCACAACTATAGGAGGACGCCACAAATTTGGAGAATGTGGCAGGCTGCCATTTCCCACAAACTCTTGGAACAAGATAAAGTCCTTCATATTCTTAACAGATGTCAGGCATAGTAAAACACTGCAAAAATGCTACTCATAGCAAATCCAGTTTTGGCTCTCGGTTTAGAGCATAATGACTTGGGAAACAGAAAGAGGTAATCTGCAGAAATAAACTGTACAACAGGCCACACACAACGATGTACCTCATAAATTGCTGCAAATATTTATGAGACACTAAAAGCTTGATTAAGAGCTAACAATGTACTTACTGTCTTTAAAATTCTGCAGCCCATTGTATCCAAGACGGTTAAAAAGATCAGCTTAAGTGAAGCAATTAAATCCCCTAATCCAGACCTTATTACCCACCAGACCAAATGCAATTTGTCCATTATTCTCTTTTTGCAAACCAAGATTTTATTTACGTCATTTCTTCTTATGCTGGGCATTAATCTTTATCTCAGTGGCTGTGCTCAATCTAATTCTAATACACATTTTCAAAATAGGAGACTGACCATATTGTGCCCCTTCTTGTGGCACTTTAGCATAGTGTGAGGGTTTCTTACAGACTGAGAGTTGCAGTTGATCATGTAACAGAAGTTAAAAGAACTTTGAACAGAGATTCCTTTTATTTATTTTATATTTTGCATATACTTGTTCAGTTTTATAAATATATCATCTAGTACATGGACAAATATTTCCAGAAGCATACACATATACAATACATTTTAAGCAAAGATATAAAAATAAAAATGGAAGGAAATTGAATAAAGTCCTAAGGCATTTTAAAAGAGTCACCAATACATTATGACATATATTTTCCTGAATTAGCCACTAGGGATGGCTACCTCCTATCACTTCTTACTACCATTAACCAAGCTGGTTTGAGGCTGATAATGTTCAACACATTTAGACCATCCTATATTGCTTACGCATAGTTTGGAGTCCGATCTGCATATTGATTTATTATACACCATTAAATCAGTGTGGATTCTTAATGATTTTCTCCATGAAGATTGGCCCTTAACTTGGGTCTTTCAGAGGTGCCTCCATCACCACTGGAGCCAAGTCCATCCATCTTGCTGCTAGTGATTCTCTTCTCTTCCCTTCCACCATTCCCAGCATCAGAGCCTTCTCTAGAGAGCTAGGTCAAACATAATGTGTTTGAAGTAGGATAAATTGAGTCTGGTCTTTTATGCTTGGAATGAGAACTCAAGAGGTTGATTTGTTTGATGATTCATCTCTAACATCAAAAGCATCAATACTCTTTCTATCCTGCTTCTTCAAAGTCCAACTTCCATACAGCGTCACACGGAAAACCATTGGCTGCACACCTCTGATCTTGGTAGTACAGACACATCACAGCATGTGAATTTTTTTCTAAGGCATTTATGGCTGCTGTTGCTCTACCAAGTGCTAGATTGTGGCATATTTCTTGATTGTTTGTCCCTTCACTATTGATATGCAGAACTCATAGCAAGATAAGCTCAATTCAAATTCAGTAGCACTACATTACGTAACAGTATGCTTGCTCAGTTCAGATTGTCTCAAACTTATTTTTTAATTCATGTAGCAAGCCTACTTCATTTGTAAGCAAAAGAGTATGCACTCTTGTTGGTACAGAGTACCACAATAGGGGAACATTTATATACTAAAAGCATCACATCAGAAGTTGACTATGATCTGATAAAGAGAGGCCATGGTAAATTGCAATAGGCACCATCCAAGGACCCAAAGGGGAAAAAATCATTCAGCAATTCAAGTGAAGGCTTTCTACTTTGGTCTTTTAACTCATGACTGCCATTAACCTCATATCAACTGTAATGCTACTGTTTCCTTCAGATGATTTTTTTAAAAAATTGTAATATGCTTGTTTCTGCAACTATAAACAGGAAATGCCCACTGATGGATAAATATTTAACTTTTTAAGAATGCCACCATTTCTTTTCCAGCTCAATTACTGAATAAAGCTTGAGCAACTTTAGAATTGGTCTTCTTGTTCAAAGCTCTGCAGATGAAGTTGCCAGCTTCCATAACTTTGTAAAGATCCACACCCTAAAATTGAGGAAGAGAGAGAAAGAAATATTTTTAATATGTTTATTCATATATAACCATTCAAGATGTTCAGGAGGAAAGGGAAATAGAGCATGCTTTGTGATGATCCTAAATTCTTCATCAAACATCCATATCCTATAAACTTTCTGAGTCTGCTTATCTGACTTACCTTTTATATACTTTAGTGTCTGGCAGCATTCTAATACTTTATGTCCCCAATGCTTTTTAACAACTACATCACATACCTTTGGATTACAATACTTCAAAGAATTTTATATGGGCCTCTGAAGTTGGTTCAGAACTTGCAGTTACATTATCTAAATTGGGTATCTGAATTACCCAAACTTCAGAGTGATCATCTTTTAAAATTATTACTACTTTTGTGCCTTCAAGCTAGTGTTGACTCATGGCAACTGTCTGGATTAGTCCCTGCAGTTTTTTTGACAAGATTTTAGAAGTAGTTTGCCTTTGTCTTTTTCCTAAAGCTGAAAGAGAGTGACTGGTCCAAAGTTACCCAGCTGGCCTTTTGTTCTAAGATGGGACTAGAACTCAGACTCTCAATTTCTAGCCTGATGCATTGACCACTACACCAAACTGGGTCTCCAGTCTGATAACTAGGAGAAATATAATCATATTATACTTATGCCCTGGAAACAATAACGTTAACACTGTTTGGCTTCGGTATAATTCAAAAATTTGGCTCAGACCCTTACTCATTGCTTGTAACCAGAACATCTGAAGATCCTAGTCCTTCAGGGCCTCTGGTATACCATGATAGCTGGTGCTTGATTTAAAATGCAATAGGACCACTTGGCGATGGCACCCTAAATGTGAAACTGTCAATATGTGCTCAGCTGACATTAACCTTGTATAATATTGGTGCCAGATATAGCTTCTTTTATTTTCCATTATAGGTTAGTTTTTGCTTGCTTATGGTCTTTTTTTCCTTCAATTTGGCTAATTGCTTTTATACTTTTAAATTATGGTATTTCAAAGTTTTGCTTTTGATATGTGGGTAAGTACGCATGTGTGTTTTAATATTATTTTTTTAAACCACTCTGAAAAGTTATTTACCTGTCAAATCAAGATCTACTGTTCTATGAAATTAAGGGACGAACAATCTAATTAAAGCCATTGGGAATAAGTCAATCTCCTCTTCTTTGTGTTAGCCCAAACGTACTGGAAGACAGATATTATGTTCTCTTCAATAGGCTAGATACACCTATTTCCCTCAACTGTTTGTCATACAATTTAGCGTCCAGACCCTTTATCATCTTTGTTGCCTTTCTCTGCACATTTTCCAGCATCTCAACATTGTGTATGATGAATGATGGGTTAATCGCTCAATTAATCAATCAATAGAATGGGCAAAATCTAGCAAAACCCAGGAAACTCAAACTTTCAACAACCAACCAAGCAAAAAGTGGGCTTTGAAACAGAGAAGAGGAAAGCCCATACTGTCTTTCTTCAGAGTCATGGAGGAGAGCATCTGGCCTCCAAAGAGTAAGAAATATGCCACAATTGAAGCAGGCTTACAGAAGTAGAAGAAATTAAGCCGTCTACATTGTGGACTGATCTCAAATCTATCTGTTTTGTTTTACCTACAAGGCGCTGTTCCTCTATGTGTTTTTGCACCTGGAAGGTCAACTGTGAATTTGAACCTACAGAATGCAAGACATTTCATTTATTTACATTTCATTTATTTGTTACTGTATTATTTTTCCAAATAACTCAAGGTGGTGAACATATCCAACACATTTCCTCCTTCTCTTTTCCACACACCAACAACCCTGTGAGGTCAGCTGGGCTGAGCGAGAGTGACTGGTCCAAAGTCATCCAGCTGACTTTCATGATTAAGATGGGATTTGAACTCATGGTTTCCTGCTTTCTAACCTTGACTAAGCTAGCTCCTTTTTCCTTTTCTTTATCTCTCATGGTCATCAGTGTTCCATTAGCTTCTTAGCCTTAACCTGCATATCAAACAACACAGAGAGAGAGAGAGAGAGAGAGAGAGAGAGACTGCCCCAAAGTCATCCAGTCAATTTTCAAGGCTAAGGCAGAACTAGAACTCACAGTGTCCTGGTGTTTAGCCTGGTGCCTTCACCACTAGACAAAAAGTCTAGTTTTGTCTAAAGTCTTTTGGCAAAAGGTGGTTTCTATTTTAGCTTAAGATGGAGGAAACAGAAAGAATCCTGCTGCAAGAGAAATGAGCTAGCCAGGGAATCTAAAAGTGGCATCAGATTCAAACTGAGATCCCATACATACTTCTACTTGGAAGTAAATTTATTGAATGCATATCTAGGCACAAAGTAAACTAGCAAGAAATCTGATGAGCAGAGACTTCTGCAAAAATAGTACTGGTTTGGGATTCTAATATACTTTTAACTCATACACGTTATCCTAAAAAAAAATGTTTCGGCACCTTAAATCAAATGTTCACTTGCCAGATGTTCATTGAGCTGACCTTTGCAAAATTATACACAGCCATGTCTGAGCTTTCCCAAAGTAAACTGACAATTTGATCTAATCATTGTGAACCCTGTTCTAAATGAGGAATTAACTGTGACTTCAAAGGTCTCAGCTCATCTGAAAGTACAACTGCTTTTAAAAAGATCCATTGTGTTTTTTAGCAGCAACCCAAGAAAGAACATGTAAATGGGAATAATGTAAACATAGGGCAATGTTTAATTCTAGTAAATGGAATCTGCTATCAATAATTTGATAAGAAAATAAACTCCGAAGTCTAGAATTCAAGTAATAGTGAGGGTTAAAACTGTTTTAAAAGGAGTTTTATAATTGCTTGAGATCCATTCCTATCCTGGGAAAATTAGTTAGGCCTTTATACAAAATCACACATGCATAAATAAGATTAGGAGAAAAATTAGGCAATCCCTTTGTAACACAGATATATCTGTTCTGTGGAAAAGCCAATTTCCCCAGACAGATTGCTGTCCTAGAATACATTGATGGGCACTGATTGATTCATTTACTAAATCTGTATAGCCTTTTAGTACAAGGTGTAAAAGAGTAACACATTATACTGTCTGAAATCAATACAACAAGCATGACATATATGCTATTTCAATGACAACCTCCCCAATTTTAGCAATTATGCAGAATCTAATAAATATATGAGAATTACTTACTGTGTTGATTCCCATGCCATTAAGCATGTATATCACATCTTCTGTGGCTACATTTCCAGTGGCACCTTTCGCGTAAGGGCAACCTCCTAAGCCCGAAACAGAAGAATCCACAACATGAACGCCCATCTAGAAAACAATAAGGGTAATGATAGATATTCCATTGGAGAGATAGTCCTCAATTAAAAATGCTCACTAGTGCACTCTGCACACAAAAATGTTTAGCAGCATTTTCTGCAATCTATATCTTCCTTCAATAATTCAGATGCCATTTTTGTCTTATGTTATCATACTTTAACCTTGATTGTGCATGGCTTATTTTAGACAAACATTCAACACAGCTGCAACACAATTGTGCCATTTCTAAAATACAGTCATAGCATCTGGAGACTATTTATTGGGAACTCATCACTATTGTCAAATAGTCCTAATTTGATATAGGACTATTTACAACTAGGAACTTAGTTCTAAAATGGATGCCTCTGAGATTACAATTAATTTCGTCCTCGAGTTCAAATATAACACAGCCGATGTTTTTATGAATGCCATTCATGTTTGGATAATAATACGTTATAAACTCATATAGACTCAAATCATTTTATATCTCGTAGAGCAGTCTTACATTAATATAACTCAAGGCATACAACAGATTGATGCAAAAGGCAAAATATAAACTTTACAGAAGCCCCAAAATACTGAATTATTTTTAAAAAGCTACTTGTCAGACTTATATGCAATGAGAAGCATTTTTCTGAAGCTAAAGTGGGTATGGAAAATAGTTTAGAAGTTCATATGATGAAGCATTAAAATAATATCTTGTATTCTTATTAAATGTAGATAGATTAATATAAATGCTAATCATAAAATCAGACAATATAATCAAAAGGAGCACATGATGAAAACGTAATAAGAAAGAACACATAAAACTGAAAAAGCAAACAATAAAAATGTAATAGCAGCAAGAGGAAAAGTTATTAAAATGCACAAAATTAAATTATATATTATAGACCCGGTTCCACAATAAGTACCCAATTAAAAGTGACTTCAATTTGTCAGAAAATAAACACTTTGAAGAATCCAGGTGACATTATCAGCTTCTACTTTTAAATCCATATTTCAAATGTGTTTTCCCATGGTTTTCCCAGCTCTAAGGAGCTACTGTTTGAATTATATAACCCTAAAATATCTATCATTACATGGAATAAGCTGCACCGATCTATTGATACCAAGCTAGCATGAAATTTGATTGCTGAATAATATTGTGTTTTGTAATACTTTCAGCTGTTTTGCATTCAATGATGTATATTATCAGCTAGACAAACTTTGGATCTGCAGCTCCAGAAGCTTACATTCATTGCACATTTTATTACCATTGTCACTGACCATTTCACCACTGACCATTAATTGTCTGGGTTTTTGTCCCTTGGTTAGACTGAGATTCTTCCCTTCAATCTACTTTCTGTAGGAAGAATTGAATATTTTATGCTTCCTTCTCAATTTTATCATGACAAAGACAGAAAGTTCTGAAATGGAGCCATGTATACCAGTGCACAATCTCCTTAATAAACCTTACTTATACTTTTGAACCATAAGCATCTGGCTCAAAGTAGTCTAAGAGTATTGTCTCCAAAAATTCTACTCACACATGCCTGTTCTGCTAACACAAATTCCCCAGAGTAAACAGAAGGATGCCCACAAGGGTTAAAATAAATTACCCATTCAGTCTGGAAATACAGACAGGCAATGCTGACATAGGCACGTAAGTAACTAATGTATACAGGTGCTACTAGCCCTGTGGATAGGATTTTGGCTAATCAGGGGCTTTAGATAAACAGCTTTGAGCCCACTGGAATAAAAGCAGTAACTAGTAGAATAAATACTTGCCTTAAATTGTGTTTTTATTTATACAATGAAAAACAAATTGTGTACTGAACAAGAGTTTTAATATTACAAAGTTTAGTGTAAAAGATTTGACAGGAAGTTTGTCAAAGTGCACTGGGACAAGTTGAGCATCTCTCTTTAAAGCACTTGAAGCAGCCACATTTTCCAAAATGTTCAGGGCAACTATTTTGAAGATTTTTCCCTGTTGTCTCTAGGTATAGTCACTTTTTTTTGTATTGGTGGTGATTCCAGTGGATGGAATTTCTGTGCATCCATATTAATATGCTGACAACCTGCCAGGGGACATAGTGGTGTTGATGGTTCAAGGAGTATTAAACCAACTTTGCAACTAATCCTACTGAATGCCCAGAGCTCATGAAGAAAAACTAGGTCTGATACAGCTTAAACGCAGATATGAAAATGTGATTAACATTCTGAATCAAACACCACCCAACAAATTACTTTAGGGGACTGTCAGCTGGATCTCCAGCATGGGTTTTCCCTTTGATGCTAGCTTGCTATCGGCTGCCATAGTAACAGGGGGGGGGGCATGGCATTAGGGTTTGGGGNAACAGGGGGGGGGGGCATGGCATTAGGGTTTGGGTAGTGACCTGGTGTGAAGAACGCCCATGTGAATAAAAAGGGAGGTTTGCTCTCATGAATTACTGCGCTGCTGAATTGAGTTGTTTAAATCCAGTCAAGTCCAACTGTCCTGGAACTCCAGATTGACGAAAACACCTGAAGATGTGCCCCACATGACACTATGTGGGATGAGGATTGGACATTCAGCCTGGGTCCCTGGGGGGAGGGATTTGGGGAAACTTTCAATATGTAACTTTTGCACCTTTTGGCTCACATCTTGCTTTTCTTTAGCTGCTATCATTTCAAACTCAGTAAAAGTACCTCTTCTCTCTTTCAATGGAGGCGGGGGGTTTCTTTCTTGGATTTTGAATGGAGGCAGGCCTGACAGAGACTATATTTGCATCCTCTTTGTAATTTAGTGTTAATTTAATGCATGAAGGATGTACATGCAATTAAAAGTATAGTAATTACCGGTACTTTTTAAAGTGAAAAGTATTCTTTTGCTAAACACTTGGTGGCACTGTTGCCTTAAGCTGGGCTATTTTTTTTCCCTTGATAAATTCTGATAACAGGAAGATTATGTTTAAGATTTTGATTCTTCTTATTTTTAAACTAAAAGTTAACAATAAAAGGTGGCTTTTTTCCAAATTTTTTAAAATATCAAATTACAATATATGACATATTTTATCTACACAAACCTGTCCTGAAGCAATTCAAGAATAATTTATTACAGGCTTAATAAATAAATCTTTTAAAAAATACATTATTACCAGCTGAAATCTACTTTACTGATCTCATGGTGAGAGCAAAATTGGCAAAAGTACGTACTGTAGCTTTCTCATAATCCTGGCATTATTAATCTTTAGCTGGATCATGGAAACAGTTTTTAAAGGCCCAGCATTCTCAACCAAGATCCCAATATGGCACCTATACCCCAGCTCATAACAGTAGATAACTTTCTTTCCTTAAAGCCTAAAATATATTTTCTCCTGTAAAAGTGATGATATCTGTGTTCAGAAAAAAATCCTGAATAATGAATGCCTAGAGCAGAGGTATCCAACTTGATTTCATTGAGGGCTGCATCAGGGTTGTGTTTGACCTTTGGTGGCTGGGGGCAGGTGGCCGTGGCTGGGGTGACCATGGCCAGGGTGGAAATGGCCAGCTCGATGTCACTCATCGAGGCTTCATTTTCAGTTGCGACAGTCTCCTGCAGCTCTCTGCCAGCAAAAATGGAGCCCGGGGAGGCCCCGCACAGCCCACTCAGGCTGTTTTCGATCATGATGGCCTCCTGCAGCCCTCTGCTAGGCGGTGAGTGGCCTGCCCGAGCTCCATTTCTGCTGGCAGAGGGCTGCAAGAGGCTCTTGCAACTGAAAACGGCCCTCCTGAGTTCTGTTTTCTCTGGTAGAGGCACAGGAGGCCAATTCTTCGCCATTTCCAGGGTGACCCCATGGGACAGATCTAAGCACCCCGCAGGCCGGATCCAGCCCGCGGACCTTGAGTTTGACACCCCTGGCCTAGAGGGTGGCCAAAAGCTACAACTGTTGGTATCTCATTACTGCCATCTTCTGGCCCTCTTAATTTTTGCAGCCAACATATGGTATCTCTACCACTGAAGACCAAAAACTGAATTCCAAGGTTACAATTTTAAGGACAGTTTTTACTCTTTATTAGGTTTTTTTTTAAGGTCCTGACTCACATGCATTTGGGCAAGGTTGCTTTGAAACTCACAAATTTGTTGTATGTACTGAATCAAGCAGAGGTGGTATTCAGCAGGTTCTGACCATTTCTGGAGAACCGGTAGGAGAAATTTTGAGTAGTTTGGA
>AZIM01001470.1:593806-609152 GCA_000516915.1 Ophiophagus hannah
TTAAAAAATTTGAATCCCACCCCTGATCCTTCCCCTGGAGTGGGGTGGGAATGCAGATTTTACAGTATCCATACCCTGCCACGCCCACCAAGCCACACCATGCCCACCAAGCCAGGCCCACAGTAAAAAAAATGTGAATCCCACCACTGGGCCAAACCAATTGTTTAGTATTCTCTATCAAGTATTTGAGTAAAATAAAATAATTTTTCTGAATTTCTCCTGAAAAGAAAAAAATCATTTATGAAGAACAGGATTCCCCCTGTTATTCCCTCTGTTCTTAAAAATGTCCAGCAAAAGGGCTTCCTTCATAATATTGGCCTAGGACTTAACAGCAATGGGGATAAGAGGAAAGCAGTAGACTTTTATTACATAATAAAAAATAGGAGATTGATACCCACTTTTGGGCCACCTTGTAATTTTGAGGTGCCATTTAATTATGGCTTGAAAGTCACATCAAAGTTTAAATGGTATGAAAAGGTTGAAATCTATTTTGAGAGGAGTTTTCAAATGTTTTACGACATGAAGAAATATCATAAGCACATGAAAGACTAAAGATAAATAATTTGCCTTTAAAATCACCCTAACTCTACCACCCAAAATATATATATAAATGGCCCAATTTTTAGGCACACCTATTCTGATGGGGCTCCATCAAAGGGAGGCCGAGGGACCCCATGGAGACCTAAGCTATACAGGTAATCCTACATACAGGTAATATACAGGTGGCACGCAGAGCCGTTTGTGCCGGCACGTGAGCCACAGGCAAACTTACCTCACTGTGCAAGCGCACACCTCCCAGCTGATTTTTGGCCCATTTGAGGCCTTTTTTCGGCCTCTCAGAGGCTTGAGGAAAGCCTCTGCAATCTTTGCAGGCTGAAAAATAGGCCCGTTTCTTCACTTCCTGTATTTCNAGCCGCTGGGAGGCCGAAAAAGGCCTCAAATGGGCCGAAAATCAGCTGGGAGGTGCAGTGCAGGTAATGGGGGGTATTGCGTGCGCATGCGCAGGGGGCATGGGGGGTGCATGCATTGCCTTCTAGGTGCTGGTATGTGAGCTCCCGCCCGCAAGCACACACACAATTTTTGGCACAAGAGCCCAAAAAGGTTAGCCACCACTGTCCTATATGAACCTATGACCATTCATTTAGTGACTGTTCGAAGTTACAACAGCATAAAAAAGTGACTTATGACCTTTTTCACACTTATGACCATTGCAACATCTGCATGGCCACATGATCAAAATTAGGATATGGCATGTATTTATGACGGTTGCAGTGTCCTGGAGTCATGTGATCACCTTTTGCGACTTTCTGACAAAGCAAAGTTGACGGCGAAGCCAGATTCACTTAACAACCATGTTACTAACTTAACAATTGCTGTGATTCACTTAACAATGATATCAAAAAAGGTCGTAAAATGGAACAAAACTAAGCTGAACAACCGTTTTACTTAGCAAGAGAAATTTTGGGCTCAATGGTGGTCGTAAGTAGAGGACTACCAGTACAGCTTTTGCCCATTTTCATATTAAGTTCGCTCGCAAGACTTTTCCTGGAATTCTCTCCTCTGAAAATGTCCTCAACCAAATTCTTCAAACCAACCGAGTGAGAAGTAGGGGAATGGGGGTATAAAGCCAACGAATGTTTCTGCCCATCTGATCCTGGACCTTGAGGGCAGATAAAGTGCGTATTCGTTTCTCCTGCAGGTGTGTGGCGATTTGCCGCTGAGGAGAAACCTTCAGCCCAAAGTTGATCAAATTTACTACAAAGAGGAAGCAACTTGAGGAACACAAAGGCTTGCTTTAAAGGAAGGCCTCTCCAACCTTGAACGGCAAACAATGAAGGAAAGTGCATAATTTCAAGAAGATAACGAGATCTGAGGGGCCAGAAACAAAAAGCTGTAACTGGAACCCTCTATCCGTCGATCTGAGGTGATGAAGGAAAGGCAAGTGGGAGGGCAGCTAGCAAGAATAGACTGAAACTGAGCTTCGCCGGGGACGTAAAATTAGCCCACTGAAGAACCTTTGTCTCCCACTGAATGCCTGGCAGAGGCGTTGTTTTACCTATCTCTGCGGCCAGAGAGCTTTTTTACAAATTGCAATAAGCAATCGCTGAACTTGAACTAATTTTCCTTTTGGTCTAATTAATGCTACGAAATTAGAGTTGGTTCCCTGGCAATGCCCTCTTCGCTGCCTGTCAGCACCGCCTTTGTAGCTTTTAAGCGAACACTCAGTGCTGCCTCTAAAGAACTGGAAGTCAGAAACTGAGAAAGCTTGTCAACGGTCAGCCGGTCCAGGAACACTTCCTTTCAGAGGCAATCGCTTTCATTTATTAAGTGCCGTTCTCAACATTTGATCCAAGGGGGTTGATAAAAGCAAAGAAAAAAGAAGAAGAAAAAAGAAAGACAAAAAAGAACCAAGCCTTTTCTATCATTTTAAGAGAAAAGTAATGTACACAAACCAGCAAGCAAAGCAAAGTCAAAATGAAGTTGGCCAACGAATTACAGGTCGTCCTTGACTTACAACCATTTGTTTAGTGACTTTCATAGAATCATAGAATAACAGAGTTGGAAGGGACCTTGGAGGTCATCTAATCCAACCCCCTGCTCGAGCAGGAGAGTCTATTCCAAATATTAGCCTCTACCTCAAGTTACAGTGGCACTGAAAAGAGTGACTTATGACCATTTTTTACACGACTGTTGCAACATCCCCATTGTCATGTGATCAAAATTTGGCTCTATGGCAACCAGTCTGTATTTATGATGGTTGCAGTGTTCCTGGGCCACGTGATCCCTTTTTGCAACCTTCAACGGCGAAGCCAGATTCACTTAACAATCAAGCTACTAACTTAACAACTGCAGTAATTCACCTAACAACTGTGGCAAGAAAGGTTGTGAAATTGGGGCAAAACTCATTGAATGACTGTCTTGCTGAGCAACAAAAATTTGGGGCTCAATTATCATCATAAGTCAAGGACTACCTGTACAGATCTATTCTGCGTCAGTTTCAATTCAGTGTATTGCGGTCATAGGCCAGTATGGATGAGAAACAAAATAACGTTTCAGAGAGAATTAAAATACAAACAATCTATCCAAAATCTAAAAGAAAGTTCCAGGATATAGCCTATATTAAATTATAATGTAATACAATAAAATTATATTAAATCTTAAATTACAACAAAGTAATAGTATCCAAAACTATTAATAGCAACAAAGTAACGAAGTCTAAAGTTTAAATGAGCTACAGTTACCTTCAGTGGTGGGATTCAAATATTGTTGCCACCAGTTCGGTGGGTGTGNTTTGCGCAGGTGCAGAGGCGTTCTAACTCGCCTCCTGCAAACCTGCACGATCCTGGTCGCTTCAGCAGCTGCCCCGCAACACTATTCTGTGCGGCGCAAAGCAGCAGCACTTCCAATTCAGCAGATAAAAGTGAGTATGGAAGTCCGGGCGGGCAGGTGGGCCCAATAGTAGAGCAGCGGAGAGAATCGATTCGGTCTCCGCTGTTCATCGCTCCTACCGGCTCGCCAGAACCAGGCCGAACCGGTTGAATACCACCACTGGTTACCTTGTTCTGGGTCTAAGAATGAATGTATGAATAGAAGATTGCATCTCTGAAACCACTCTCAGCCTCAACACATTGAAGATGGTGACTTAGACAGGAGTTTAGAACATGTTACAAATTCTATAGGAAGAATCCACGCTAAAGAAAAGTTATGAATTCTGACTTCTAAGTCTGCCCATCCACTATGGAAGATCAGTTGCTGGATGATTGTGGTGGTGGCTGAGAAAACTGAGAGATGGGGCTACCCCACTTCAGCAGAGGCACATAGGTCTATATCCTAAAAAATTGGACTTGATATTATATTTCCGATTAACACCATCTTTACTAGTGCTTCAGTGTGATGTTTTCCATTGCCATCCCGGTTTTGTGTGTGAATTTACTAGCTGGAGTGTACTTTCTAGTTTTTACTTTCCAGTATTTAACTTTTGAGGAAAAAGATTTAGATTTTAGGAAATGCATAAGATGATACTAAACTTGATTCTGGCTTGAGAGACCCCTGAGAGTGGAAGGGAACGTCTCGAGATTCACATAAACAAACAGAAGGAATTGATCACACATGGAAAACTGATGGTATTACAAATGGCATCATTGACACGTTGCCACCAGAGGCAGAGCTGGGAGGCATCACTCGGTGGGATTGTTTCTCACAGAAACACTCCACCCAGGGCCGCTGTTCAAAAGAGATCTTGGCCAAAGTCCAAATACTTGTAGGTTTTCACAGGGGTGGTGTTTGTCTGGGGAATTTGGGCTGTTTTCCTTCTCTTTGAACAGGAGAGCCTTGTGCCACCTCTTTCAGATTTCCTTTGAACTCTCTTCATTTTCCAAAGAGATGGAGCACATGGCCCACCAGCTTCTGCTGTGGTGGGATGAATGGCACCTTTCTCAGCTTCCCCTTGCTAAAAGAAACTTTTCATGCTCAGAATAAAGAAGAAGGAACAATCATTGGGAGGCTGGGGAAACTGTGCCAAAATATTGGAGGCAGGGCAAGAGCAAGAGGCAGTGATGCCTAGTGGAAAGTCCTAAGGGAAGGTTTGCTGGTGAGGCCAGAATTTCTAGATTTGGAAGGCAGTTTGGGGAAAGGAATGGTCTTAATACAGGTGTCTCTCAACTTAAAGCATTTATTTAGTGACCATTACAACAGCACTGCAAAAAGTGACTTATGGCCATTTTTCACACATACAACCATTGCAGCATCCCCATGGTCACATGAACAAAATTAGGACGCGTGGCAAATGATTCATGTTTATAAGGGTTGCCGTGTCCCAGGGTCATGTGAAGTTCTGCAGACTTCTGACCAGCAAAGTCAATGGGGAAGCCAGATTCACTTAACAACTGTGTGGATAACCTAACAACTGCAGTGGGTATATTTAACAACCCGGGCAACAAAAGTCATAAAATGGGACAAAACTCACTGAACAACCGTCTTGCTTAGCAACAGATTTTTTTGTACTCAGTTGTGATTGTAAGTTGAAGGCTACCTATACTATAGTCTAAGTGTAACCAATTTTAAGGCTTACACTGCAGTTCTCCTAAATTGCCCACCTCAAAGTTGCAAGACACTGAGTAACATTGTAAGGCCATTTTGGCCAGAATCGCCCAAAGCTGTACATAGACCTACTCAGTTTGCCTGCTTTGTTCCTAGTTTTGGAAATTTCAGAGACTTGATTCTATGGGGCATCTATTCAAAAAGTTGCTCAGGGAGTCCTCAACTAACAACTGTTATGGAGCATGCGCTTCATGCTCTTAAGTCATGGCAGTCATAAATTAGGTCATCTTTGTGACCAAGCTGATTTTAATGATCTTTTTTGCAGCAATTGTTAAGTGAACAATATGGTTGTTAAGCCAAGCTATGATTTATTATCGGCTGATTTTTCTGAAAGCCAGAAGTAAATTCCAGTTTTCAGCAACATAGTGTTAACACACAATCACATGATTGTGGGATACTGCAAATAGCCATAACTGCATGCTAGTTTCTGAGCACTTGAAGTGCAGTCACATGACCATGAGGGATACCATCAGGACTTTGGAACAGGTTGTAAGTACCCCTGGAGAAGTCCATCATAAATTTGAATCTAAGCAATTGGTCATAAGTCAAAGCCTACCTGTAACCTGATAGACTCTTTTGTACATCCTTTGCAAACAACCATCTGTTGAATCCATACTATGCTGTAAATCACATCTTTTTTTGAGACAGTAGACAAATGATGCAGAAACTTTTTATGACTTTGCAGTGGGCAAGAGACAGACACTACAGTACAGGGATTCCAGGAATGCTGCTTTATTATACTAAAGGGTAATAACAGACTCTTGTAACTCTGGATCTCTCTTCCCCTCTCTTACATTAACAAAACCAAGGTGGGTTCCTTTTGTGTTTCTTTCTCACATTTGCTTCCACCACTGGTCTATATACAGGCAGTTCCCCAAGTTCTTCCTAACCAACTCTGTCATACCTAAATCTTCTCTAAATTCCAGGAAAGACTCACACTTAATAATATGGAAACAAGGGCCACAGCAGATGTGATGATGATGTAAAGCAGACAGACAGGGAATTCTTTTCCTCCATTTTTAGTGAAAATTTAGGGACACGTTTTCATTTTAATAACTCTGTTTTGCTTCCTTTACAACATTTAATGGGAACAATTGATTTGATTTGATTTAATTCAACAATCTGTGGAATGACTTGTCTCCAGAAGCTGTGGTTGCTCCATCCCTAAAGGTTTTTAAGAAGAGATTGGACAGCTATTTTTCTGAACTGGTATAGGATCTCCTGCTTGATCAGGGGGTTGGATTAGAAGACCTCCAAGGTCCCTTACAACTCTGTTATACTGTATTCTGTATTTTTGTGTGTACATCTTTCCCCACAGTACTTATGATGGGAGACTCGGGTCACTAAAAGAAGGACTTGAAGGCCCACACAATGTTAGGTCATCCTGGATGTACATGACTCTTCATGCTTGGCCTAGAGTCTGATTTGTCATTAGGAGTCATGAACTGGTTCCTAGTTTCCCCCAGTTCCTTGTATATCAACATAATTTCAAAAGATGATTATTTAAACATGTCCCCTTTTACCTTCTGAAAACTCTCCGGCCTTATGTTTCCCTTCCCTGGTTGCGCGCCTGACAAATTACAATTGCCCCTTTCTTATCGTACTCATAAACCATCTAGCTGTGCCTCATATAAAACCGCATCATTTGTTTTCTTTGCAATCCAAGATACTCTAAGCGTGCATTAAAAATAAACGGGGGCTCTGTTTGTCAAATCTTTCCCCAAAGCCATGAGAGTTACAAGGGGAGAAAAGGGGGTTGTTTTCTCTGAAAACAGAGACAACTGTAAGTTTTGCAAACCTCTCATAGGTTCCAGGGTTTCAATCTTTACTGCTAGGGCAATGTATCATCCACATCACCAGACTTGCTTTATGTCGTTTGTCCATTTATCATTTTGGAAACAAGGAAGGATGTACACAGAAAATCGGCATGGCAGCCCTAACTCTTGCTATTTGCTGATACTTGATCATATTAGGAAGACTGTTAAAATGGGGAGAAGACTTTGGGGTGTGCTGTCAAAGTTTGGTGGGTCTGTGTTTATATCCTAGCATCATAAATGGGATTGTTCTTTTCCTGTGAGGAAAAAAATATCCCATGATGTTTAATGCCTGCCCATCCACCCAGGATAAAAATATGAGACCAGGGTGAGGATGGGATTAATACAGTTCCATGACTTTATTAATTGTAAAGATCTGTAAATGAGCTTTGTTGTTGGGGAAGGGTCTGCTCAGTTCAAAGAAGGTCTTGGAATTAGTTTCTCATAGAAGGAAGAAACATAAAATGACATCATCACATGGCAATGTGGTAGTGAACAGATATACCAGTAGACATTACCCAATTGTGTTTGATCTGGGTCCCAAAAGGGCAATCTGAGCTCAGCATAACAGATCCACATATATAAGTGCACATGACAGTTTTTTTTTAAGTATTTCTGATTCTGCTAGTCATGAAGCATTCTAGATGAACACTGGGTTTCTTCCAGTTGTGTGAGTGGAAATCATTACTTGAAATAGATGGAAGATCAGTGTTTTGAAAAGATCTAGCCAAACAAGTGTGCTGGGTGTGTAGGGTGCATGTATGTAAGTGGGACAAGTGGAAGTGAATGAAGTCAAATCAGATAGTGAGTGCATCTGGAGTACATGGCTAATACTGAATTTTTCCAAATCTTTTGGGATTTTCCAAACATTCCTCTGCTCCCACTTCACCCATGCTCAAAAAAAACCCCTCTATGTTGAATTAATATATCAAAAATTAGTGGTAACTGAACAATGGAAGGTTTGATACAGCCTGAAGGCTGCTGTGTAAACTTTTGATTAAAAATTACTGCTGGTTGTCTTCAGATTAAAATGATTCTGCTTGTATTCCATTATACTTGTCCTCTGGTATTGTTTGTGCCAGTGGTGGTATTCTACCAGTTCGGCCCAGTCCTGGTGTACTGATAACGCTGAAGATCAGCAGAGACCAAACCAGTTCTCTCTGTGGAGCTACTGGAACTGCAAAAAAGATTGCCCCACATCAGCTGCTGAAGCAACAGGGAGAGTGCAGATTGCAGGAGGTGAGTCGGAAAGCCTCTGCGCCTGTGCAAAGTGCGCATTTGGTGCACCCATGCAAAGTGTGTGTGCACACGCAAAGCGTGCCCACCAAGCCACTCCCACCAAACTGGTGGTAAACTATTTTGAAACGCACCACTGGTTTGTGCCATTTTTGACGCTATATTGTTGAGATCAAAATTTAGTCATGCTTAAAACGGGATCACTGAAATCAGTAGGTATGTATGGTAAGTAAACACCCATTCATTTCAGTCGGTCTGTTCAAAGAATGATTAGATCTTGATTCAACCTCTAACATGTAGTTAAAGTTGGTTTTCGTGTGTTGTTTGCTGCCTTGGGAGGCTTCAAATTATGAAACAGAAGCTGAAACAGGACGGAGAGAGATATTACAGGATTTCTGTGATGCTGAAGTCTGCAGAACAAGGGAAATACAAGGATCTTCACTTCTCATAATCATCATCAGAAATAAGATATGTCAGCAGGCAGGACAACACCTGGGTGCAATACATTTTGGAGCAATACCTCAGCAAGGCAATGAAGGAAGATGTGTTTTTCCTATATACATTTTGAATTATTTTGAAGTAATGTTAAGAGACAGACAACAGTGCTCCTCCCACCACTTCAAGGAACATATATGACTAGATCAATAAGAAATGACAATCATATTTACCTGGATGTCTGAGTTCACCTCTTAGGAAAGGTCTAATGTGTTAAGCATATTTCATAAATAGAGAAAATGTAGAAGAAAAACAAAATAAATCTGGAAACAAACTTCAGTTTCAAATGCTTTAATCTGAAGGAATTTATTTATTAGAGAAATCCGTGACTAGCTAGCACTACTGATTAAAGTTTAAATAGATAAAATCCAGAAAATTCTTAAATGTAAATTGGCGTGTGTGGGGGGGGAATTTCATGTGCAGATGGGTGAGTTGTGTTTTCTTTCCCCCAAAACCATTCACATCCTGCCCTTTGAGGAACCTTTCTTAAAGGCCAGTGACCATAAACATTCCTAAATAATGATAGTCTTCGTTAACAGACCCCCCCTTGACAGCTGCATGAAGAAAAATATTTCAAAACTTGACATTTTCGCATAGTTACAGGGAATGGAAAAATAAACTTTGTTGGTAGATTAATTGGATTCTGCACTTGGTGCATCCGCATAACTTAATAATTCATATCCAGCAAAAGATGCTCCAAAACTGAAACACATTTAGCTGAGTGATAACAGCCATGAGCTTTTTTCTCTTTGGTTTGGAAAGGGTGCACTACTTCAATATTACAATTTTGTTCAATTGTCTCAGTGGGATCTACTTCACATATACAAAATGAATCCAAGCTCAAAAGAACAGCAGGTCGGTACATCGATGAGAGTTGTCACAAAATCAAACAAAGTAAGTGACAGTTCTACCCGAGCTGTTTGGCCACCTATGGAATAAGATGAGGATGCTTGGATTGTGAAGCAAGATTTAGTCAGCACTATGGAGTTGTTTTGTTTCTCCTCTGCCCCCCTGGATTCTCCATTAACCTGCCAATCCATTAACCTATGTAGGCAATATTCATTAATAGACTTCTTCACATATGAAGGAAAAATATCTTACCAGCACTAATAAACAGCAAAGCAGTGTACATAAAAATCAGAATTCCCAAGGAAAATCCTTCTTCCTTTATTTCTATGGATAGCACTGGACACATAGTCAGCCTTGCCTGGGATTTCATTGGCTAGATATTAAAATGAGAGTAAGTTTACTCTCATTAATTTTTGGGGACATGAGAGTGCCTGAATATTTTGTCTTGTATTTTGGCACCTAAATCATTAGTATTATGATCCCTCTTTTATGATGATATTATTTTTGCATTGTTCCCCCAATGTGCTTTAATCTCATATTAAAGAACCTTAATGCTATAAAAAAACAAGTGTCTGACAATACAAAGGAAGCATTTGATTGAATCCCAGTTGGTTCAGAAAACAACTAATGTTGTACTGATGTTGAGGTTTATTAGAAAAAGGGATTAATTATCCTTACAGAATACCAGCTCTTGCATTAAAAAGTGCAGGAGATTGTCATACAAAAATGATGTGTGCCCCAACTGCCAATTTTAGTGAAACAGATTTATTAATTTTATTTTTTGAAGGAAATAATCTGTTCAATGATACAGCCAGAACAGATCTCTACAGCTAGATTCTTTGCAAGGGTAATATTGGAAAATTACTGCTGCTGAGAATTATTGAGAGAGTCAAAATGTACTTTTCATCTGTGATAATTAATCTTGTATCAAAGTGTTTGTTTTTGCTGTCATTCATATACATTAGCATGAGGTTCATGTGAAAACTGTACATTAAATTACATACTGTATAAATCTTTTCATTAGATACCAGTCCCCTTGTCCTTACTTTTTGAGGCTAACCTTTGATCTTCCAGTCAGTAACAAAAATAATTACCATTTCTGTCCAACCTGGCTTGATCTATGTAATTCAGAAATAGCTGCACAGCTGGAGACAGATGTTCATGTCTCCATTGCTAAACTCTAGAGAGGCTTGTGCTATTATTTATATCACCCTTGTTGTGAGTTTATCAGCTTCCATATGTTTCTCCCTAAATGCATGATATATTCTGTGAATTTCAAGAAATAATGACTTTGCAGAAGCAGAGGGAGATAAAACAAGAAAAGGAAAAAGTTAAAAACTTTCCTGACATTTAATTCTGCTTCATAGGGTAAAATTTTATAGATGAAATGGTCCATTCAGGTGTTATCTTTCATCTATAAAAAATATTTCAAGATTATTTTGCTGACTAGCGCTGGCCTAATTTATCCAAGAAACCTAAGAATTAAAAAATAGGAAATCTTTTTATCCCTTACATTCTAAGAAATGTCGTCTAAGAACTGAGGAGAATACTAAAAGAAATCCAGGATTTTGGGGACAGGAAATTCTGAACAGGATGTTTCCTCCACC
Source organism: Ophiophagus hannah (assembly GCA_000516915.1). NCBI lineage: Eukaryota > Metazoa > Chordata > Lepidosauria > Squamata > Elapidae > Ophiophagus > Ophiophagus hannah. The sequence goes on from AZIM01001470.1 coordinate 604,908, forward strand.
TAAGATCCTGGAAAAATACCCCATCTTTCCAAGTCCAATGTCACAGTAATTATGGGTGGGACCTAAATTGTACAACTATATAATCTCTCCTCTCCTCTCCTCTCCTCTCCNNTCCTCTCCTCTCCTCTCCTCTCCTCCCTTTCCATTGTATCCAGTACTTTACTAATGGTCTCTCTTCCCCCAAATAAGCTGGCAGTCTAAACTGACTCAAGTCAATTGGGAGTTACCCCTTAAAAACAATTAGCTTCAGCCTTCGAAACAGTAATACATGTTTTCCCTTAATTCGGTACATGCTTAGTTAGCTCTTTGGGGAATATGTTAAGTAGCTCCAGTGGTTAATGAGGAATTGGAAAGTTTAAACTGATTAAAACTGGACTCGGTGCACTGATTATAGGCACTGACTTGCAACAGGTTTTTTTTTTTACATGATTTATTCTTTCCATGAAAAGGGAAAGACCCATGAAGCACGTTTTATCAGTTACTTGTAAGAAGCATGCCTGGACACATGCAGCATGCAACTCCACTCCCAATAGTGGACCATGTAAAAATATCTGTGCCAATGTTCTCTCCTTTGCAATAGATAGAACAATGGTAGCAGTACACCAGAGGAGCATTTTCTCTTCCCCTTTTCTTGTTCAACTCTTGTTATAAATGGTTAGATTTGTCAATTTTTTGGGAAGTGTCTTAAGCTAAACTTCAATGCATGTAGGTATATAACATATCTGTATCAGTGGTGGTATGTTACCGGTTCAGACTGGTTCAGCCCAACTGGTAGTAAAAAAGAAACCCTCCGATGATCAGCTGAGAGGAGAAAGAAGAGAAAAGTGCAGGATCGGCCCTCCCACCTGCCCCTGCGCCTTTCTCTTCTTTATCCTCTCAGCTGATTGGCGCTGCAGGTCTCAGCTGGTATGGGGAAAGCTGCCTGCGGGAGTTNAGAAGAGAAAAGTGCAGGATCGGCCCTCCCACCTGCCCCTGCGCTTTTCTCTTCCTTATCCTCTCATCTGATTGGCGCTGCAGTTGTCAGCTGGTGTGGGGAAAGCTGCGTGCATGCATTAGGTGAGTGTGCACATGCACGCGATCACCGAACCGGTAGTGGAGCAGGTAGGATCCCATTGCTGATCTGTATTCTTTCTGAGCAAACTTTCTTCAATGCAATGCTCCTTTTACAGAAAGCAAATCTTAGACTACAACTCTGTATTTTAAATAAAGGGCTACTTCAAGTGAACACAACACTTCTAATCAAGATAATGTAATCCCAGAGAAAAGGCATATAGCAAACCAGCTAGTATTTCAGGTTTATTAGGTTATAAAATATAGACTTATATTTCAACAGAACATAATATAATCTTCCATTTCATGTACTTAAAATGGTACACCTTTATTCCAAAATATATTATTTAATGTACCCCAAAATACATTTCAACCTTTATTTAACATAAATTCAGCTCCAAATACCATAATCTTCTATTTAAGTCTTAAACAAATTTGTTTTCTTTCTAAGCAATTCCCAAATTAATTTTAAACATTTCTTAAAGAATGTAATGGTATGTGTAAATGACATTAAGAGGAGAAGAGATGCTGCCCAGGAAACAATTAGATAAGAGAGGCAGGAGCCTCCAGTGGCTTAATGGTCAGAGAAAGAAACTTAGGAAGGATCCGCCCTAATGGATCAAGCAGTTAAAAGGGCCAGTGGGAAGTTTATACCTTCAGTCTTGCAAGATTCTGTTAAAGTAGACTTACAATAGAGTAGAATTGATTGGATTAATTAGAGTAGAATATACTCTTGTTTCCTATCTAATTTACTTGGGAGGGCTGACAAAACAGCAATTTGTAGGAGATACCTGTAGGGATGTATTTATTTATTTGTTTATCAAATTTATAAGTCACTCATCTTAGGATTCAAGGTGACATTGAGTGGCTACATGTACCCCAGAAATATGTGTACTACAGTTTAATTAAAGCTTTGACAAATTAGGATAAAAGTGTCCTCACATCAAGCTGTGTTTTTGGCAACTTCATGGACAATTTAAACAGAGTCAAAGGCAATGCATGCCTTATGTCTCTCTAAAGCACAAGAGTATAGTATTTCAACAGATTTAGTGTAACAGAATTACAAACCTACATCAAGATTTTAACCCTGTTAAAGAGAGATAAATTCATTTCTCTAAAGTGTCATAACACCTGAGCACATTATTCTGTATTTCCTCTAATCCATACCATCAGAATTTTATTAAATGTGATAAACAGCCGAGCACATTATTCCATGCTTCCCTTATACCATAACAGTCTTATTAAATATTGTTTAAAGGAGAGAAATACAGTGCAAGTCCAAATAACTGTGCCCTCTCTTTTCAACCAAGCTCAACTCTATCCAGCAGCAGATCCTATGGAACTCAATGGGACTTACTTCTGAGAAGATATGGATAGAGTAGTAATGTTCATGGAATAGGTTAATGGAACATTTGCTTAAATTCCATAATGCCCAGTGGAAATTGAATGCATTTCCGTCTCATGATCTCTTGCTTAGAGAGGAGGCTGGTTCAAAAGCTGGTTTCAGGCTAAGAACCACACATTTTGCAGCCATGTTAGAGATGATGGATCAATCACATCTACCTGAGGTAAGAAGGTTGTACTCTATTTCCCCCCCCCCTCCCATCGCACAAAGTCAGAACTAAATTTTGGGCATGGGCAACTGGCAGAATGCCCAAAGTTTCATACCTCCAGGAAGAGCTGCAACCCACAAGCAAAGGGAAGGAGATTATGGTTCCTACAGTTACACTATTATTCTAGAGAAAACAGCCCCAACAATTGTGCGCAATCTTTCAGCCCACTGCATTTAGCTACCATGTGTTTATTTAAACACAGTTCAACTTACTTTACCTAATGGGGCAGAACTTCTAAAAGGAAAATTGTGTTTAGCTAAGCATTTAAAAAAATGTTCTCAGTGCTTACTCTAAATAAATAGCCAGCCAAAGTTTTCATTGGCACAATGTAGACAAATGTATTCAATTTCCTTTAACAATATAAAATAGTCACAGGAGTTCTGGATTTTCTACCTTGAGAGGAAGGAGGTAAGGGAGGGAGAGTGGAGAGAGAGTATACAAAAGCTTTATTTTATAAAATGAAATAAATCTCAGTATGGGTACCAAAAATTTCCCTTCAATGTTCTACTACTTATATATAAACCTATATAATAAAGCATTTGAAATGACATTCATATAAAAGAAAAGATATACCTTTAAATAAATAAAAGCTACTATGTACATTATACTGTACATGAGAAGAGATGTGACATCAGTGGGATTAAGTTATCTAATATTCTTATTTTCTCCATTAAAAAAAAACAAAAAAGAAACTCTTGGCCTTACTCTACATTTTACAGCTAGAATCTAAATTTTTTTGTATCTTTTTTTTGTCTTTTAATTTTCTTATCTCCCTAAATAAATCTCCTTTGCAGAGGTTTCTCTTAATGTTTTTTAATGGTTTTCTTGATCTTTGCGACAGCCACATTTCCTTCCCAAGATGCTTACGAATGAAGCTGTACCTAGAGGATGGGGGGGAATGGCAAGCACCCAGTTGCAGTCCAGTTTTTGGTATGATGGACACCATAGAGGAAGAACTTCAGCCCCAGAATTCTGTCAGAATGAACTGATCCTCTTCTTGGAGAAATGTTGTGAAATGGTCATTCCAATTCCTCTACGCCAAAAAAGAAACAGAAAAGAATAACTGGATAATTTCCACTTTGCGATGCTCTGTTTTGCAATTGAATCCTAGTGGCATCCACATGATCGTACCACCATGTTCCTGTACTTTTTCAAAATAACGTTGGAACTGTCGTCAAAATAGAGGACAGAGATGGCATTCAGTTTGGTTGGAGCACAACAAGGCTTTGGGACATGATCCGGAAACATTAAGTGGACCTGAAATTCAAAGACAAGAAGATACAATGTGATTTTACTCGTTCAATAATTTGTAGTAATGACTCCTACAATGAGCAGTAACACACACTGGTTTTGTTTTTGTTTTGCTGAGAGAGTCAAAATGTTTCTGATTTTAATACTTTGCAGTGAAAAGTATATTGTGCTTTTAATAAGAATATCAACAAACCCCAAAGTTTGTCCTGTGGCTACTTAAAGGTTTAGAGCAGGGGTATGCAACCTTGGCAACTTTAAGACTTGTGGATGACAACTCCCAGAATTCCCCTGCCAGCTGTGTATTCTCTCTCTCCTTCCCTCCCCCCCCTCC
>AZIM01001471.1:33732-46530 GCA_000516915.1 Ophiophagus hannah
TAAAACAACCCTTCCCCTTTAAGAAAGTATCAAGAAAAAAACCCTCCTTCGGAGACAGAAAGTCTAGGCATACTGCCAAGAATGTAATAAGGGTGGAAAAAAACAAAAGGAGATTTCTTCTAACTACCGGTTCTCCAAACTGCTTAGAAAGTTAGCAAGGGGTTCTATAGAACTGGTCAGAACTGATAGAATCCCACCCCTGAATAAGAGTGAGTATGTAAAGATGAACTAATTGGAACCCAAATGATGTAGACTATTTCATATGACAATTATCTTTTTCCTTGCTCCATCTGTCTATGGAGATTCTCAGTCATCCAGGTCATGGTTGTCCCAAAGGCACTTTACAAAAGGCAATTGGACTTTCTTGATTTTTTCCTTGAAAATGTTTCATTTCTCATCCAAGAAACTTCTTCAGAATTGAGAAGCAAAATGTTTTCAAAGGAAAAAACAAGAAAGTCCAATAAAAATAAAATAAAGTCCAGTTCTCTTTTGAAAATCACCTTTGGGATATCCTTGTTCCATCCCTTCTCAAAAAAAAAGTTCATGACAGTGCAGATGAATGTACTTTAATAGTCAGAGCAAAATTAATTAAGAGTATTTAAATCTTTATTCCAATTCTTTATTCCAATTCTTTCTCATTCATAATTATTTATTATGCCAACAAATGTCTGGGTTTCGATACACCATCTGGTGAACTGAGCTGGTGCTGAGATGCATTCAGTTTTTATTTCCTCCATGACAGAGTTTGTGAAAAAACCGACAACTTCTTTATAATTTCTTCAAGAGCTATGAAGAAGTGGATTTTCACTATTAAGTAATATCTGATTTATTGACTAAACCCAAAATATTAAAGAGGGAGCAGTTTCCTTGACTGGGCAAAATAACATTCTCTCCAATGGGCTTGTTTCCATTTCTTCTCTACATTTTATAAAACTAAGGTGATTCCAGAAAAGTTGGCCGAGCAATGATGCTCTAAGTAGGAAACCCTTGTGATCTCTTTCCCACATTCTCTCTGCAATGGTTGAAAATGTGCAGAAACTCAGGTTCTATTTCGCATATTAATCTTACAAAGTCCACACGTAGTGATTTTATTTGGAATTCTGTTGTCTGATTTATTCCTTCTTTTTCCAACAAGGAAAGGTAACAACTCTGTGTATACCTAGGCATGTGGCTTTATGAGTTTACTAAATCTCATAAAACGTTAGCCATGTAAAAGATAGCACAATGCAGAACTGCCTTTTATTTTTTGAAAGTAGCACAACGTTTAGTTAAGTTTTGTATTTCGAAGTTTTGTTAGGAAGATCCAAAGTACCATACTTTTTATTCCCCTAATTTTAAACTGAATGGAAATGTCCCTGGTAAAAAGACCTCCAAACCTCCAAACAAGACAGATGTTGGTGTGTCAGGAGGTTCAGTTTGAGTAGTGGCAACTTATCATATATAGCATTTTGTATAAAATTCTTGGAAGAAGAGAGCTGCCAGCTATGATTGAAATTACTTCCCCCACCCAGTTTGTTACAATCAACTTGAATCAATCACATTCTGGGCTTTTTTCAACTCCTGAGCTGAAATGCTATCCACCATCCTTGACATGGCAGAAAACTATGCCTGCATGATGTTGACATCCCATTGCCAATGCCCGTTTCAAGTTCACTATAGTTATTTGACTCCCCTCCAAGATAATGAATTACAAAGCTTAACAGATGTTGTACACTTGCAATTGCCCTTGGGCAGTATTGAAATAAGGAGAAAGCACTTCAACTAAGGACAACTTAAGCCTGCCTCACACATGGACGAGAGATAAGAGGAAAGCAATGTCATTGGGAAACAGCAGAGAGAAAGAGAAATGATGTTGCAAGGGCACATTTGAACTGTGATTAGGTGCAAGTAGTAAAATATCTCTCAGACTAACAGGTTTATTGCAATGATAAAGGGCTTTTTCCATGTTCAAATGTTTTATGTTCAAATGCTAATTCCATGAGGTTTCCCAAAAAAGAGAAGTATCTTGATAAAAAATTTGGAGCTACTGTGAGCTACCCGTAATATGGAAACTTTTAAGAAAACCTATGTGGTTCAATAATGCTTAAAATATTGGAAGCTCACAATGAGCCATGGAAATTCACTAAGTATAGGCTGGTTACCATTGTGAAATTTTGTCTAGTAGGTTATCGCCTACTAAAAGATTTCTAAAAGTCTAGAGATAAAAGAACACTGAAGAACACTTAAAATGAAAAAGGACAAGTCTTGTTTTATATGCCTTATAGAAAATGTGGCTATAATATTAAGTGCTGAATAATAATACAAACTCTATAAGCCTATAAAAAAGTGTGTTTATTTTTTCTGGGATTCTCTTATATTTTTTCTGGAAGTGTCCTATAAGCTTTGGAATAAGTGCAAAGAAGAGCAACCAAGATGATTAAAGGCCTGGAGACTAAAATATATGAAGAATAGTTGCAGGATTTGGGCATGGCTATTCTAGAGAAAAGAATGACTAGATGGGACATGATAGCAGTATTCCAGTATTTGAGAGGTTGTCACAGAGAAGAGGGAGTGAACCTATTTTACAAAGTGCCTGAAGGCCAGACAAGGAATAATGGATGGAAACTGATCAGGAAGAAATTCAGTCTAGAAATAAGGAGAATTTTTCTGACAGTGAGAGCAATCAACCAATGGAATAGACTGCCTTCAGAAGTTGTGGGTGCTTCATCACTGGAGGTTTTTAAAAAGAGATTGGACAGTTACTTGTCAAAAATGGTATAGGGCCTCCTGCTTGAGCAGGGAGTTGGACTACAAACCTCCAAGGTTCCTTCCAGCTCTTTTTTGAATTGATTTATTGATTGAAACCTTTGCCTAGAGAGGCACCTTCTTATACAACAATCCTGTTGAATAAAATTACCTTGCTTTATTCCCTAAATGTGATTTATTGGTTAATACAGTTAAGAATCCATTCCTTCTGCAAGTCAAGATTTCTACAATATTACTCTCTCATAACCTAATATACCTTACAAATTGCTATTCTAGGAGTAAAATAAAGGGAGATCTCTTGGTCCACATGAGAAAAGGTAGGATACAGATTTAATTCATTAATTCATAATAAATCCGACAATGTTTACTCATTTAAAATGACTTCTGCAGGAGAAATGCCAGAGCTAAAATCTACCCCCTCCCAAATTAGTCAGGTAAACTTTATGGGGACAGAAAAAAAATCAAAGCAAAACTTGCTTTGGTTTGGATGAGACTAATAAATAGATGTTACCTGTAACTATCATACCAATCTAGAAGAGTTTGAAGAAATTAGTATACAGGTAGCAAAGTTGGTGATTCAATTGCACTGGAAAATATAAACAAAATCAATTTGATAGCAACTGTCAGAGACTTTTTTAAAAAGGGGATTCACTTAGAAATTAGAATACATGCAGCACTGACTCAAATCAAATGTCAACCGTTACATATTGGGACAAGAATTACTTAGGTTGCCTTCTGCTTAGTAAAGGAGTCTATTCAATGTAAAATAATAAATTAAACTCAGTAAATACATCTATAACTCTTGTAATCTGGAGAACCTGTTTTTTAGAAATCATATTTCATCATCAAGCTTGAGAAAAAGAATTAAACTACAGATGATGAAGGATTTCAAAGAAAGGTCAAAAAGATGACACCATCTGCAATGAGAGATATATAAATCAGTGGATAAATGTTATTTTAGCTGCCAATCTTGTTATTCCATGCAACAGATAGGCTGTTGCATGGGATAGGACAACAGATAGGATAATTTTTACCTTTTCTCTGTCCTTTAGTTTCTTTTTTTTTTACTTTTAAGCAGCATTTATTACTTCACAAATCCCCACCTTAACAAAATATATCAGCAGCAAAATATCTGCCCTCATTCTTATAGTATATGAAAATGCCTGCCTACATGCCTACCTGCAAGTCAATGCTTTCTATAGTTTTCTTGGCAAAATTTTGGAAGTAGTTGGCCAATGCTACTTCTTAGATCTGGCCTAAGCTATGTTTTCCTGCTTTACACATGTCATTCAATGAATAAACGATAAGAACTTATGTTGCTATCCAGATGTTTGACTACCCTGCAGATAAGTGGTGGTTATTGTGAATTCAAGTGCATCACCTGCCTCATGTTTCTTCCCCAGTATAGTTTGTACATTTATATTGCTTATAAATTTAACAATAACAGTTGCATTTAAATTAAAGTGAAGCAATAATAAAAACTGTTGCTTTTCATTGTGTATGTCTGGTACAGTAGGTACACTTTTAGTATAAAAAAATAACTTGGGAGGTAATGTGAGGTAATGGTTAAGAAGTTAGACTGGGGGTATGGAGGTAGGAGGAGAACTATCTATCAGGGTTAAAAGTAACATACCTGCAACAAACAAAACTGAGGCAGTCAGATTCTTCAAAGAATAGTTTTATTTGATATGTCATATTGGCACAGGCTGGTGAAAACCGATTCTGAAGGTGCCCACTGTTTTCACGTAATTAAAAGATTTTTCCCCTCCCCAATCAGTCACATGGTCCAATCAAGACACTGTCTAGTTGCTTGGTGACATCACTCCTCCTTCCTCTGACCAGGTGTAAAAATGTCCTTGGTTCCCAAGAAAAAAACATTTCATTTTGGTTACAAAATCCCAGCTATCTCTAATCCCCCCTCCCTATCCCTCACCTCCAGTGTGGTAGCACTGAAGCTCCAAGATGGCTTCAGTCAGGTCAGTTTCAGGGTTGATACGATCAATTGCCAACGCTATAGCAGTATGTCAAATTACAGATCGATTGTTGAGCAGGGGGACTGGACTAAATGAATTCAAAATAATTTCCAATCCAATACTATATGTTTATTTATAATATGAAGGAACTCTTCAAGGTACAATTTTGTCTACAAAATAATACATTTGCTGTGAAGATTTCTGATGCCATATTTTACAATTCCTTTCCCTCTCGTCCTATTCCTTTTTTCTCCCTATCTCACTCACACACACACTCATTCATATACAGTGTGACAACTCAGCAATAAATTTCTCTCTGAAGGATACAGCCTTATGATTCACACTAATAATCAGGAATCAACCACCATCATTCCACATAACGTTCATCTGAAGGCACAATCACATCTATACATTCACTTCTATTTATTAGCTTTCTTATTTGAGAATAAAATGAAATAAATGTATAAACATCATTCTAAAAATGTTTTTCCATCACTCATAAATGATGACATTGTTTTATTACAAACAATGTCATCATTTATGAGTGATGGAAAAACAAATTATTTTTAATCTTGGGGCATATTTATCATATTATTTTAAAAATGCTTGGTCTTTAATATATTGAATTACAGTTCCACATTGTTTCAGTCATTGTGGTCAGTGGATAAGATGCTGGGAGTTGTAGGTTGACAGTACCTGAATGCTTATTACCAGATTTTTCTTAAATGACATTTTTAATTTTAGCCTGCTTTTGATACATTATTCTTAGTTCTTTGTTTGGATACTAAAGTTGGAGCTTGCAAGAGGCTTATAATTCTGTTGCCATTTAGCTAAATGAAGCAGATTTTTTAAAAAAATGTATTCTGAAAATTACTGCAAAGGTTCATTGCCATTCTACACAACATCTCCTACCTTTAATTCGCTCTGGAAATCTCATTTGCATGATTGCTTGTTATATCCTTTGTCTCAAAATATGTTAAGTGTTACTGTTGATTGGGAAAAAAAGATTGTTGTAGAGCACCATTTTCCCTGAAGTGGCATGCTATGCAATCATATATGCCAATTTCATATGTCTTTAGATTTACTCATTCTTTGATGATGGAAATTTTGTTAACAGTAAACATGAGGATTTGCAGCTTGGTAATTTACCTATTTCCAGGTGCGTCAGCAAATTGTCCAAACTGTTGCAACTTTGTTCATGAAAGTATCACTCTCCAATTGCCATTGAGAAAAGTAAAAAACAAACAAACTGCCAACTATGATATCGCTCACATTGGCAATCCCATTTTCATATACCAGGTTTCCCATTAGGATTACACCTTTATTTTTTTTTATTTGGGGGGGATCAGAACCAGGAAACCATTGGACTGAATGAATAAAATTCAATTTAATTTAACTAAAGGCAGTTAAAATTGGAGTAAACAACATATTTATTTAGTAATAAATAAAAACTGAGGTCATGGTTTCTAACATACACATTCCATGGTGAAAATGCCAGGCTTCAAAAAGAATCAAAGTGAATATGTTGTTTTACAGAAATTTGAGAAACTATTGGTAAACTACTGGTGAATTTAAACATCTTAACCTGTTCAGTGGTGCATCCATCTAACTTCCAGATTCACTGTTTCAGGCATTTGAAGAAAGTAATTATTTTGGTTTTGGCTAAGTTATTGCTAATGTCTTCTAATCTATTGATGTGCTCCCAAAGCTATTTTAAAACCAATAGAAGTCAAGGACAAAATTACTGTAATACACTCATATGGGGTTGTTTGAAAAGATGAGCTACTTAAAAACCAGTAGAAGTCAAGGACAAAATTACTGTCATACACTGATACAGGGTATTTTGAGAGAATGGAAGACAGAATTACTTAATTAGAGTATCAGTGAATTTATATAGTAGTTAAATAAAGCTGAAGCCATACATAACTTTGTCTAGCTGATCTCTGTTCTGACATTTGCTTGGTAACATGTCCTTGGTTACCACATCTGACCTTCAGATTAGAATTCTCACATATTTAAATCAGAGGCAGGAAATGTTTGCTATTGTAAATTATTTAGGTTTATACTGCAGTTTAGATCTAGTTATTGTGTCAAAAGCAAATCTAAAATTAACAAATTCTGCAAAAGGGATGAACCAGGTCCATGGGCATACTTTTCTGCCAAATGTTATAGCAGCTAAGCATGGTCTAATGTTGACTGGCCTGCCCTAAACCCAGCTTGTTTATCTATCAAGTAAGATTCAACTGACTTCAGATTCAAGTCAGTTAAGAAGTTTAGTTTGTAGGTATATTGCATTTTTCTATCTTGGCTTAACAACCTTAATTGGGCAGAAATTACCAGAATGACCAAGAGCAGACAAAGAAAAACAAAAACAGTGTTAGCAACAGTGACTTCCAAACTCAGCAGCTCTCCTACTGAGTTTCCTTGTGGTAATTTGGCAGGGAGCATTGGAAATCTTCCGTCTCCTTTCCTAGCAGGCAGGTAAATGGTTGCTGCTGGGTGTGGGATAGAGTGAGATCACATAACCAGAGTGAGATCACATAACCACAGGAACAGCCCGGCAGCATAGAAGCAGATACAAATTGCCCAAATTGAATTCCCTCAGGAGTCATGGGTCCTAGATTTGGAAAAGAAAAGCTGTAAATTAGCCTATTTAAGCTACCTTGGTTCAAAAATGGTTGCCCTATGATGTACTATTTCACTATGTGAAAGGTCATGACGAGAGTTTTAGTAGTATATACATGATATAGAAGGTTCAGATTTATACATATAAATGCAAATACAATGGTTTCCCCTTTCTTAATTATGAAATTATTTAGCATCATCTTTTGCCTGGTTCTTTGACTAACAACGTATGTGGGCCCCCACTTAAACTTTTTCTCACAGAATGCTGTAAAACAGAATATAAATTGAAAATACATAAATGATGGGTAAATAAATGGTACCAATATTTTTTACATGTCCATTGAAAAAGGGTGTCCCACAAAATTTGTTGTGGCTTTCTCCTTTGTCAGAAAGTAAAGAATTGCAGCCTTCAAATAATTCTAAATGCAAAGTCTGGTTCAGGTTCAGGGATTCAACTCAGTCTGAAACAGAAATGCTGTGCTCCAAAGTTTAGATTCATTCCTTTGGAACCTCCTCAATTTTACATTTTCCTTGGATTTTCCTTGAATATATCTGGACAATTGCATCTAGCATACCAGCTGTGATCTCTCCTTAGTCAATCTGATTTGTTAACACTTAGCCATGCCCTGTTTGCATCACATTTTGGTTATTATCATAAACTTCATGCAATGCTCCATTTGGAGAGAGCTTTGAAGCTTTGATTTGTGTACACTATAGTAATTAGATTATCACACATGGAATTGAATCCACATTGCACCAGTTCTTAAGGCCTTAAACAGTTGTATAAGTATATAATTATTAAATATAGCTCTAAATGATTTGGGATTTAGTTCTACAGACTCCCTCTTTTTTATGAACCTCCTTAAACTATGGGAAACATCCTTTAAAAGCAGTAGATCTCCTAGAGGTTAACTTTTCAAACATGTAGGAAAGGGCTGCACCTAAACTATGACATTTTTCTAGGCTTCTGTAGGGTAAAGTACAACCTAGCCTTTGTCTTACATCATCTTAGTGTAATTTAATGCTTCTGCAGATAGTTTTGTCACCTATTTGTTTGGTGTTTGATTAGATACATTGTAATACAATATTGTTATGTATTGTTGCTATATTAATATACTTTTATGAATAACTTTGTATTTGAGTTCTTTCTAAAAGCTACCAAAAGCTAGCCACATATTCCTTAAAAAGTGTTATTCATTCCTTAGGGCTTCCCCTATCCATTCCAATGACATCACAACATAACCAGCTGCACAAGTTTTCAGGCAAGTCAAAATACCATAGGGCAATTCCTAGCTCATGAAAAATTCTACTTTCTTGTTGATAATAATTTTTGACAACTACGATACATTTGTGAGATAATAGAACAACACTAAATTTTCTCTGTCTTCTACTTAAATCTCTAGGGAAGAATAATCTTCCCCAAAAGCCAAAATTCTCCTTAACTCTTTTTGCTTTCTAGATGAAAAATACCATAGCAACATTTAAGTTGTAGGAAAAGCCACTTTTCTTCCTAATTCTTTTCTTGGCAATGCAATGGTTATGCGCAGTTTATTAAGTTAGCATGTTTTGCAATGATTGTTAGCTAAGTTTGGAACCACACTCAAGATTTGGAATAACATTTTTAATGCAATCCTAGACTGCTATCATCATCATCATCATTTACAAATTACAGCTTTCTTTGGATCATTTTTGTTTTAGCATATTAGAGCAAAGAAAGATTAATGGAGAGTCAAATTAAAGATGGCATTTATTTGCAACACAATTTGTCTGAACGGGAGTTATTGGGTCATAGATCACAGGATTTCATTGAATTTCACTGGAGGAAAATGGAGTGATGACTTTGGGGCTAAAGTATCAAAAGAAGTTAGTGGAAAATTAAGAGCTCTTTCATTGTGTGTTTGTTCTGCAATGGTCAAAATGTTCTGGAAGAAAGGAAAGAAGGAAGGAAGGAAGNAGGAAGGAAGGGAACAAAGGTGAAAATATTCATAATTCATAGATTGGTAGAGAAGCTTTCTGGGCAAGCAGTAGATTCTAAAACGTTTCCAAGATTCTACGGGGAAAAAAAGTTACCCCAAGTACTCCGTTCAATTGCATCCACAATTTCTGTGGATATTCTATTATTCTCAGGGAAATAAGGAAACTTCCCAGGTGTGGCACCATACAGACTATATTTATTATTTGCTTCAACTAATAAAGAACAGCCATTTTTGAATTTAAAAATCACTAACTGAGTTCAAAAGAAAATATATCTGTATTGTTGTTTACTACAATAGAAGACCACACCTGGAAACAGAATATTATGGACAACATGCAATTGCTAACTGGTTAGAAAGAAATTGTAGTTATATCTTCCTCCAAGAAAGAAAAGAGGAAAGCTAGCTGGTATAGTTGGTACAAGACAATTGTATTTTCATGCCTGGCAAGGCCACAAGGGAAATGTGGCATTGGTACTTATAAGAGCTTAAGTTTGTCCCATCTATCCAACACAATTGACTTATAGAACTGCAAATAAAAGTGTTCAATTTTTAATGTTTCAGTGTTCAATTTTTAATGTTTCAAAGTCAGTGTGTGTGTGTGTGTGTGTGTGTGTGTGTGTGTGTGTCATGAGCATGAACCATACTGAGTGGAATGATGTAATGGGAGTTGATATCAGACATTACCTGGGGTACTATAGATTCTCACTAATTCAATGTGGGACCTGTCTGGTTTCAAGGTTGTTTCCAGACTCCAGCTGTGAACATTTTTATAGATAACAAAAACATTATTATTTATATAGGCATTTGTATAAAAAGAATGTGAGAAAGGCATATTTTAAATGTCAAGGCACAAATTCCTCCAGTGACATAGACCTTTGCCAAATGTGTTTGCTGTTCCACGTGTTCCATCATATTTGATTACACTCAAATCCCCTTAAGACCTTTAGCTGAATTGTACAATCATCACATTGTTTTGTAAACAATGATGCACACAAGAGCCTTTTCCATTTTGACTATAGGTTTATTGACTGCCATGATCCATTTAAACAATTTTTGGAAATACCATGTCAGTCATATAATTGAATCTGATAAATTTGATTCAGTAGATATTGGAAAACATCACATAAATATACAGCTTGGACTTTAAGTCTTTAAACAATAATACATGAATATCTTTTTGATCCAGAAGAAAAATGTCTTCCAGATGGAAAAGGTGAAAACATGTAATACCTGATTTTTTTTTCTGGAAAAAATAATTCATAGCACATCTGATTACATTTGTCTGTATTCTTGAAGACAACGCACAGAGATATCACTATTCTGTCTCAACAGGGTTTTCATTATTTTGCTTTCATTCTAATGAGTAGATGTAAAGCAAAGATGTTAGGCTATAATGCCTTACTTCAGAGAAAATATGGGTATTTCTCTTTATCTCTTCTCCCTTCTAGAGCCTGTGTCTCATTTGGAGTATGTTAATATTTCATTTTTTAACAAAATTAAAAATACAGATATGAAATCAATAAATCTGAGAAAAAAAATCAACTAGACAAAACTTTCTTATATCTTTCTAATCTCAACTAATCCATCCATCCATCCTCCTCCTCCTCCCTTCTTCTTTGACTCCATCATATTCATCATTATCAGGAGTACACTAGACATTAATCCAAAGAAACACAATAGAAAAACAGCAGATTTCATCAAATTCCATTCTCAATTAGTGATTACTTTTTTACTTTTTTCAGTTTTTTCATTTTGTGTCTTCATGCTTATTCATATGTATATCTGGCATGCATATGCCAGATATATATATGAATAAGCATGAAGACACAAAATATCATATAGTATATTTTTAGTTTAGCAACAAAACAGGAAACAATCAACAAAGAGTTGCCTTGAATTGCAAGATGATGGATAGCAAATAAATATAATAACAACACCTGCCTATCCAAGTTCCTTGGGAATGCCTTGATAAGTGAATAAAATGCCAGATTGAATATCTGGCTGATTGTGCGACAATCCATAATAACCTACCAAGTGTGGCCCACTTGTATAAAAGGCACATTTTTAAGTAACAGTGACACTAAGTTTTAGCAACAACAAACAAGAAAGTGCAGCAATAAAATTAATCTTGTTTTACAAAAAAGTTGTAGGTTTTCAATACTTCACCTCATGCTACCTGATAATAGTATTGATAGGCATTTGGCAGTGTTGCTATACTGTATAAATAGTTCTCAACTTGTAATCAATCACTTAAAAATCACTTGACATCACAATGGACTTCCCCAGGGCTACTGTATTTACAACCCAGATTCAAAGTTTTGACAGCCACCCCATCCCTCCATAGTTATGTGATCTCATTATGAGTGCTCTACAGACTCCCTGTTTTTTTTAATGAACCTCCTAGATATTAAACTGTGGGAGAAGTCCTTTAAGATCAGTACATCTCCTAGAAGTTAACTTTTCAGACATGTAGGGAAGGGCTGTGCCCAAATTATGATTTTTTTCTAGGCTTTTGTACAGATCAAGTAAAACCTAGCCTTGGTCCTGCATTATTTAATGCTTCTGCTGATAGTTTTGTCACCTATTTGTTTGGGTGTTTGATTAGCAATATTGTTATGTCTACCACTGTATTAATATACTTTTATGAATAACTTTGTACTTGAGTTCTTTCTAAAAGCTACCCAAAGCTAGCCACATACTCCCTAAAAAAGTGTTATTCATTCCTTAGGGCTTCTATCCATTTCAATGACGTCACAACATAACCAGCTGCACTGACATTTTCAGGCAAGTCAAAATAGCATAGGGCAATTCCTAGCTCATCCCATCCCTCCATAATTATGTGATCTCATTGTGAGTGCTCAACAACCAGCCTGCATTTATGACTGCTTGCAGCATCTTGCAGTCATATGATCATAATTTATGTGTTTTTTTACCAGAAAATGGATGTTTTTACTTCCATGTTCCAGCAAAAAAATGACCATGGTACACAATAGATTCACTTAATGTGTTTGTTTTACCAAGACCACATACTCTTAATGACCACCAGAAAAAGGGAACAAATTAGGTCGCTTTTTGCCAAAGCCACCCATAGTCCAAGGAAGTTCTTGTTGCATATTTGTGTTTTCCTTTGGTATAAGCGTAATATAAGCTTCAGGCCATGTTTTGGGCATTCTTTTCTTTAACATAACTTCATTCATAACTTCTAACAAATAGAAGTTCAATATTTCCTGAAAAGTCTTATAGAATTCCACTGGTAGTCCATCTGGACCTGGTGCTTTTCCAACATTCTTTTTTAAGCTTCTGTTAATTCCATCATGGTTATATTTTCTTCTAGCGTTGTTTCAATATATTTAGGTATCTGAGGTAAATTCACATTCTGTAAATATTGCATAACTTTTTCTTCCTGGATGCTTTCTTGGAAGTACAGTTTTTCATAGTAATCTTGTATAGTTTTTTTCTTCTCCTCATTTCCATAACAA
>AZIM01001471.1:64694-86479 GCA_000516915.1 Ophiophagus hannah
GCATTGCCTAGCCGATGGTACCCCAAGCAGGCCCTGCCTGTGAAGATGAAGATCATTACAAATACTTGAGCATCTTTCAAGACTGACAACATCAAACGCACTGAAGTAAAGAAGGAGGTTAGAATTAAATACATTTCAAGAGTTAAATTTAAAATTTTCTTTTAGATTTAAAGAGAAATCACAACCTTTCTCCATTGTTAACTTTGTAATATCACTTTAATTATCCCACTTTTTGCAGATTTCAAAGTAGCTTAATTTCTTTAACTCTTCAAATCTGCCCAAAATTTATAATCTCCCTCAATTATTAGAACATATTAAGAGAAATACTTATCTGCTATACAAAAATACCTCTCTTAAACTAATAAAAGATTCAAAAGTGCAGCAGAAACGGGAGACGGCAGGTTCTGAGGTCCATGAACAGGTTGTACTTCAGCTTCAGTATTGTAATCTTCATCCCACAACCACACCACTCACAATCTG
This sequence comes from Ophiophagus hannah, assembly GCA_000516915.1. Taxonomy (NCBI): domain Eukaryota; kingdom Metazoa; phylum Chordata; class Lepidosauria; order Squamata; family Elapidae; genus Ophiophagus; species Ophiophagus hannah. The sequence continues at coordinate 65,175 of AZIM01001471.1, forward strand.
CTTGCAAAGCCTCAAATTTACTCACAGGGACCAACTGTCTGGAGATCAAATAGACCAAGTTACAGCTTCCTCTTTAATCTGGAGAAAATAAATAACCTTGTAATAGCTGCACAGTGTTAAAGGGCTGAGATACTACCTCTGCTACTTTGAAGATGATTAATTTATCATGCCCACCATCACAAGTGAGTGAATAAGATCTTACAAATCAAAACAATGGAGGAATTAGCATCAAAACAATTAACCCCTGGGCAATTAGTAGCTACACAGCTGGAATAGTGAACTGGACTCAAGCTCAACTTAAAGAGTTCTGGATAGGAAATCAGAAAAATAAGGACAATCTATCATACCCTTCATGCATGCAGCAGAATCGGCAGACTCTCCTCACCAAGGAGCACATGTAGGTTATGGAATGTAGCAAGTACATCAGACAGTGGAAGAAAATAATAAGGCGTTGGAAGATTATGTGAAGGACAGTGAAGAAGATGCAGTGATGTTAGCACACAATGAAGACTTACTGAATATTGGAGAGACCAAATTGGCCTAGAAGAAAGACCAAATGAAGAATATATATGGAAAGGCAATTGATTATATTACATAGGTGAATTGAAGAAAGAGGCCAACAGAATAATTTTGGCTGCATAAGACCAAGACACAAGAACCAATGTATATAAAGTCAGAATTGAGAAGAAAGCAATAGGGACCATACAAAGAAACAGACAATCTAGCTAGCTGCTGCAAGAAGTTCACACAGATTGACTACCAAAAATGGGAGGAATATGGCAGGACAAAGTAATAATAATGGTGCAATAGAAATACCATTTGCCTGCAAGCTAAAACTAGTGGGACCACAAAACAGGCAAAGTAATCAAAAATGAAGAAGCTGAAGTGTTCTGAGACTTTTAGAATTCAAAGATAAAGACACCAGCCACATAATATTTCAGATTTAACAATAGTTGGTGAGAACAAAAAAAAAGTCTGGATAGTGGATATGTCACTAGCTGGAGAAACCAGAATAGAAGTGAAAGAACTGGAGAAAATCACAAAATACAAAGACTTGCAAATAGAATAGAATAACTGTAGGAAAAGAATGTAAAGATAGTACTAATAGTAATAGGCAAAACATCTATTCTAGAGTATCACTTGAACATCATCGGCATTGAGAAAATCACCATCAGTCAATTGCCAAAGGCTCCTTTACTTGGAACAGATTACATCCCATGACAATACCTGCAACACCATCAAACAACAACAATCTGTCTATCCCAGATCCTTAGGAAGGATTCAGTAGGTAGATAAAAATGCCAAACCATGTCTAAACATCTGATTGGCTGTACAACAGCAACAGCAACAACAATAATATCTGATCACCTCTAATGGATAAACAGACTGCTGGATTTTATTTACATAAGAAAAAGTGCAGGCAGATGGGCTATGGTATAGGCAGTACTGTGTACACTATGGATGTCTTTGATAGAAGGGCTATAGAAAGGTTTCTTTCATTATTGATTCTCAGTGCTGGTCAATTGTTGCATGGCTTCCATTTCTGATGATGAAAATGCTTATTTTTTGCCTGTGTTGTGCAAGTTCTTTATAGAAGCCACTGAGTTCCAGTTTCATAGGATCAGTTTCTTGAATACTGCATGATGTTCTCAATTATACATCACCCAGCAAAAGGAAACAGGTCTCTTCTTCATGGTTTCATGGAATGTTCTTTATTCATGTCATAGGAATAAAGGTCTTTTTCAATGAATCTACACTTTGCTAATTAACTGAGCCAGGTATGAAAGTGTAATAATTTAATCCAACAAAGTACATTTGTAAATTCAGCTTTGAGTTTCTTGCAAACTAGAGTGTCTCAGCTGGATAGATTTCACTTGCCCAGGAAAACAGGATGCACATTCAGGATATAATATAAGCTTTTTGAGTTGCCTTTAGAAATTTGAAAATCAGTATGGTATTGTGCTGGACTTAAATCTATGAAATGCCTAGTTATTGCATATGATCAGGATTAACTGTTTGAATGCATGAATTTACTGTATGTCTGAATGTGAATATTGCATAACTTCCTTAGTTCCATCAAAAAAGAGGTATATTTAAAAAAACAAAGTTAATAAACTTGTGTATGTTGTTAGAGGATACACAAAGAGTGATCTAGTTTGTTGGATTTTTATTTGGAAGTCTACAAAACAACATCATGAAGAAATTTGCATGTGAAGTTCTTCATGGTAGAAAATTGACTGATCATAATCATTATAATGTTGAGTAAGTCCTGCATTAGGGTTAATGAACATAGGCAACTAAATATAGAACTGTGAACCAGAAGCATGCATCTAATCTGGTCTGCATCTAATCCTTGACTGGGTCAAAATTTGACAGAGCAATCAAAACAGAAAGTTTCTTCCATCTGCATGTATAATATATATTCCCCCTCCCTCTCTCATACATACACAAAAAGAGTTTAATGATAGCCTTAGCTCAGTATGGAAGGACTTGACATTGTTTAAATGTCGGAATTTTAATTAGCAAAATTTCACCGTATTATAAAGCAGTTGAACACATCTTAATCACAAAACAAATGCTGATGGGTAAAAACAAACAATTACATTCTAATTTGGAAGGGAAAATGCTCTTTGCCTTGGCTTTGCAAAAATTACAGGCTACATCCTTATTTTGCTTATAAATCACTTGCTCACCATATCAGATGATAGAAATCTTCCCACTTCCCTGCACTAAAGACAATTGCTTTTCACATTTTTTGTTTTGCCTTTAGTTTAATTAAAGCCATTTTCTTTTAGCTCAGAGCTACTTCCCAGCTTCTGTCTTCAGATATTTGAAAGGTGGAGAGCAAATGAGAAGCAATTTGCTCCTTCACTGAATAAAACAATAAAAATATATGCAAAGTTGATTTTTGCACAAGATGATGTAATCTATTTCTTAAGTTCTCCTTGGTATCAGCATGTCCCTTTAGGACACACATATTTTCTGATCTGTCTCTCCAACTGTTTCTCAACAAACTTCCTGAAAAGTCTTTTTTCACTAACTTCAGAAATCTGGTTTACAGATTTTCATTTGTCTAATATGAGAAATAATTGATTTTAAGCATGATTGTGGGAGGAGGAGGAGGAGGAGGTTAGGCTTCTTAATGATGTTTCTGGGCAACATCATTGGTTTGTCATTGCTTCTAAAAGCTGAAAACTAGTATTTTTAAGCATGATTTCATCACAATGTTTCTCCTGGTATCTTTTGTTTCCAATCATAAAAGTAATGGAAAATGTCAATGCTCTCTCTTCTTCACCAGACAGCTATCAAGGTTGATCTTTTGTCTGATAGGGAAAGAAAGTGGGTTTCAGCAGGGCTGTGTGGAAGAATTTCAGGAACAATTTCATTTGGAATCCTAGTGGGTTCATCAGTTGTTGGATGAGGAAAAATTGAGCAGCTCTTTACTCCTTGTGGTGATGGGGGGGATAGAAAAATCACCAGAATGTGATCTGGCCATCAGAGCAAGAACAAAGAAAATCCCTATCGCTGATCATATTGGAGGCTGGTAGACCACGCAAAACTTGGCATCAGATCTTAAAAGAGAACATACAGCCTGCAGACATCAAAGAGAAGAATGCAGAAGATGCTGCTGCAGATAGGATTCATTGGAAGAAGTTTGTTGCTCCATGCATTTCATGCAAAAGGAACCAATGATTATGATGACAATGATGCTGCTGCTGCCTGAGGAAGAAACCATATCCGATGTGTGCCTATTTTTGGGGCCATGGATGACCTAGGTTAGGCCATGGCCATCATGGTGGCTATGAATTCCTGAGCTACTTCCAAAGCATGACCTAGAAATAGCCTCCAGCAGCTCAAGTAGGGAGTTTGCTATGCAGCAGGAAGGCTGGTGCATTAGCAACAATCTTAGCTGATCTCAGAAGGCTATCTTCATAAACAGTGTCTCACAGACTCCCAGACAGCACCTGCTACTTCCCTTACATTGCCTTGACGTTTGGCTAGTGTCATACCCTAAACTCAGCCAGGCACATTTCAGAGAGGGATAGCTCCCATTGTGAATGATAAAAATTAAAATAATTATTTAATATTTACTATATTTACTATGTTTTAATTAATTAAATTTTAAATTAAATTAAAAATAATTAAATTTAATTGTTTAATTATTCTGTGGTGAGTTGTCCCATGGTGAGTTGACCATTGTGAGTTGTGCCACGGTGAGCTGGCCATGGTGAGTTGGCCTCAGCGAGTTGTCCTATTTCATGCACCTAACCAGGTTTTTGTAGTAATTTCCAGGTGACTGATTCCTTACTAATAATATCACAAATAAGAGAAGCTTTGTTATTAACTGGCCTGATATTAAGCAACAGGGACTGACCATGGCACCTGGGATATCTTCTCTGGGAGTGGCCTACACTCTGTTTCCTATCACAAAGTCCCGTGTTCATTACCACATAAATTAATTGATCTTCCCCAAATGTAAGTCATCTTGTCTCTTGCCAATATTTTTATATGTGATGGGTATCAAAGAGAAGGATGGGGATTAGCTCTTTAGTCAGCTTCATCCGCCCCTACTTATCCAGCCCCTACTTATCCAGGGGAGGAGCTGACTGGACAAGTGAGGAGTGTCATTGTGGTCTTTTGTAACTCCTAAAGGTCTATGTGTAAAAACAGTTAGTTCAAATTTTTTTCTAGCTGCTCAAAAAAGCAGATCCAATTTGAGGAGACAATGGGGAGGATAAAACTATGAGGAGGAATTATTCAAATCCCTTTTCCCACCCTCAGCTCCCATTTTTCAGACTGGTAAAAGTGGGGCCTGCTATTTTTAAACACAGTTTTTCCATTCTAACAATGGGTAAAAGTTGGGGAATTCAGAAGTTAACTTTGTAGAAGTTAGATATCCAATCCCCCCTAAATCTTGACTTCCAAGATGAAACTTCCCATGTAAATCACTTAGACTGGGGGTGGAGGAGCAGGCTATAGAAGCCTGTAGGAACTGTCCCCTATTTCTAACCCCTCATTACGTTTTGACTAAAATCGTGGAGGAGGAGGGGTCATATTATATTCATATGGGAATTTCTATGTTTGGAGAAGAGGACAGGCATATTTAAATGCTTTCAGATGTTTTAGGCTGCATCCAGAGAAAGCTGGATCAGACAAAAGCAATATCACAAAGATAAATCTAGTGATGCTGCAGTTAGCAACCCATGGGGAAGAGTCCTAGGTATGAATAACAAATTATTGACTTTGAGAGACCATCAGCTTGTTTCCTACACAATTATACCATCTACCAGTTTATCCTGAATGCATCTCCTAATTTGATGCTGACAAGGAAAATTCCAGGAAGAGTGGGTCAATTCATTTCAAAATGTCAATTAGATGAAATCCTTGGGTTCTGTAACTTCCCTCCACATATCCAATTCTTTATTTAACATTACCTTCAGTGCAAACTTCCATAGCTCAAGCTAGCTTGTATTTTCTCTCTTAGTATCATAACCATGCTCATGTTAAAGAAAATTACAGAATTACCCAAAGATTAATTAAAAATGGGAATAAACAGTTCAAAGCCCTCTCCAACCTAAAGACCTTGAGATCATCACCTAATGAGTAATGAATGCAGTTAATGAGCAGTCACCAAGTACTGGCATTAATGAATAAACATAAGGTTTCTGGCTATGGTTATAGATCCTTTCTTTCTATTTTTCTTTTGACTCTCTCACCTCTATACATAATGGAGGTCATGTAACTCGCAAGCATCTGGGTTTCTTCAGAACAAAAGTATTTTTGAAGCATTTGGAGTGAAGTTTCTTCTATATCCCTTCTCTCTCTCTCTGATTTGATTGGTGACAGATACCTCAAAGTTTCAGATAACCTGAAGAACCAGAATTTCTTGTGATAATATAGTGCTAGAAAGCAGCAGATTTGAATGTTCAGGGATGTCTCTTGAACCAGAGAACTTGTATGTTACTAATTCTTCCATGTGTTGCATAAAAGTGTGTCTACATTTAATTGAAGTGATACATTAAAAATGTAATAATTTTCCACAGTATATTTCTGCAGATTTTTTTTCACAAATCAAGTACAGTAAGTTTGTAGGAGATGGCCTGATGGCGGGGTCAAATACATTATCAGTTTGTAGTTGTTCCACTCCCACAAGAGACTTAAATTTAGCCCCCCCCCTTTGAATTCCGTTTGCCTTTTTTTTTCCTGAGGGCAAAAGAAAAATTGAACATTGTTGTTTTGCTATGTATTTTGGGGAATCAAGTCAATTATAACAAAGCATGTATAAACTCAGGAATAGAATATGAAATGAAATAAACCAAAGCATGACACACACATCTACATATGTCTACTCCCCTCTGCCAGTGATAAGCGGCTGTATCCAGATGTCCAAGATGCCTTCTTTTCTTATGTTAGTAGGTCCATGCAGTTGGTTGGTAATAATAGCAATATGTAAGCCTTTTGTTTGTTTGTTTTTTACAATATTCCTAATGGAGACTCTTCCAATCTCTAATAGTTTGAGGCTGCTAGTAAGATTGACTAGAGCAGGGCTGTCAAATTCCTGGCCTGTGGGTTGGATGCATCACATGCTGGCCACACCCGGTTTAGCGAAGGGGGGGGAAGTCCCGATACATCAGGTGATGCTGCTGTGATGATGTGAGTTTGACACCCCTGGAGTAGAGGGAGTGCCCTCTAGATACCTTCAGTTAAAGAATGTCATATATTGGGGCCTAGGAAATGTGCCTACTGTTTCAGAACAGCATTACCCTTCAGAGATTAATATGGCTCCTACCATAAAGTTCTGAAATTCTTTGAAAACATGGCTAGTGTCCCAGATCTAGCAGTGGAGTGGTGGATTAGATCCTGTTGAGCCTCTTTGGTGTGCTGTATTATTTTCTTTCCAGAAGTGCATGATTTTTTTTTTAATTTTAAATCTGATTATTTGCCAATTTACCACTATCTGACCTAAGGTTATTGCACTGGTAATTTAAGAACATTTTGCTTTCTTCCTTCCTTTAGCTTTTTAAGAATGAGAAAATGTAGAATATAAATGTCAAAAACTAGGATTAGACATAATTCCAAAGATTTAAAAGTTGAAAAAAATCTAAAAATACTCAGAATAGCTGTCACTTCATTATAATTCTCCAAATTCTCTGCTACAATACAGGAAGTCTTCCCATAACAACCACAGTTGGGACTGGCAACTTTGTTGCTAAGTGTCATGTTGTTAAGTGACAAATCCTATAGCCACAAGTAGCTTAGGACCTTGCTTCTGTCACAGTCCTTTAGCAAATCACACCACAATTGTTAAGTGGAGCATCAAGTAACCGCAACTTGAAATTTTACTGCTAATTTCTCCATTGATTCTTGATAATTGGAAGTTGATTGTGAAGCACACAAGCGGTGATAATGTGACTTTGGGTTGCTGCAAAAGTCATAAACTCCACCAGTAGCCAAGTGCTCAAATCTTGATCACATGCCTGCAGGAACACTGACTGCATAAAAATAAGGACTGGTCATAAAAGCAGCACCATTATAACTTAAAAATAGTTTCCCAGCAGGGCAATTATTCAGCAGCCTGTATTCCAAAGAAAAGAACTTGATTAGATTTCTATCTCAGCTTGAAAAAGAAGTTTCTCAGTGATGGAAAAAAAAAAACACCTCAGGATGAGTTGTCTCCTCCTATCTTACTGCCAATCATTCTGACTGATTGGTTCTTAAGCATGGAACATCAATTTCTAAACACCATCCTTAAAAGGAGTATTATAAATATCAGAGAGGGATCAGATGGAAGATGCTTTGTATTCAATAGATTCTGTGAGTTGTGGTGGCACGGTGGCTAGAATGCAGTATTGCAGGATAATTCTGCTTACAGCTAGGAATTCGATCCTCTCTGGCTCAAGGTTGACTCAGCCTTCCATCCTTCTGAGGTGGGGAAAATGAGGACCCAGATTGTNTCTGTAAACTGCTTAGAGAGGACTGTAAACCACTGTGAAGCTGTATATAAGTCTAAGTGCTATTTTGCTATTGCTATGTCCTCCTCATCTGCGACACTCTTAAACTGGATGAAAATATAAATTCTAGAACTGATACACATTTATCCCCTCAGTCTATACTGAACAATGGGAAGGATATTTTTTTCAAATAAAAAAGCAGGAAGAGCAGTAAACACTGCTCTTCCCACTCTTATACCCTGCTGGGATGATCCCAGCAGGATGTTGTTTTTGCCAAAGCCTTCGTTGTTGGAGCATGATTCAAACTTCATGATTTTCTGATTATTTCCTTAATTCAAAGGTGCTAGGGTTGCTTTGTGCACAGCACATATGGAAAGGGACAAAAGGAAATTGATTTTTTTTATTTTCTTGACTACAGCATAGGATGTTAGATCCCTGGAAGAATAAAAGCTTACTGTTCAGGAGAAAATATGACAAATATTAAAGTGATGAATTCTTTTTCTCCTTATCATGGGAAACATATTAATTGTTGTGTGACCCTCAGTCTGAGCAGTCAGAAACTGTGATTGCCAGTACAGAAGGATGGAATGTATCCAGTTTTAGAGATGTGCTGAACTAAACCAAATCAGCACAGAGCAGCTGTTAAAATATTAGCTTGTTTGCATATAGAGCAGATGTTTTCAGTATCTCACAATTGGCTGAGTCATATAGGCATACCTAGGTGAAGAGGGAGAGGAGGTGGGGTTTTCATAAGAATTTCTACCATTTTGAAGACAAACCAAATAAGATAAGAATCAATGTATATATAGTATAAATGAATTAAAGATGGGAAGGGAAATTTCTGAAGCAGAAACACAAGAAGAAATTCTTGCTTTATAAAAAATCCTTTGACAGGTTGAGGATTTAAGCAATTAGATTAAGTATCAGTTTAACTGATAGAATTATTCCAGGGCTATTCTTTGACACCCCATTCTGTTTTATGTAATAGGGATGGCATAAGTTTTAGCCACATTAAGACTTATGGGATTGTTTAAAAAAATGTTTGGATATCATTTGGCTCATGACCAAATTCCAAATTATTTCATTTGCTTGATGCACATGAAGGTTTCACTGTGAGTTTCCTGAATTTTGGGGGAAATGAGGAGTCAACCTTTGGCTAAGTTTAGGATTGCATTTGCATGGTGGAGAAACAAACTCAGATACTGTGGCTGTATGATTCCACCTGCTGAAAAAAAATATCAACCTAAGGTGGCTTTTGTGCATGGGAAGTGTGCACAGAATCTGAACCTTACATATTAGGTGACCCACAGAACCAGTGGTTGAAACAGTTTGTGAGCTAATAATATTTCAAATTGTATTTAATTCATGAGATTATGTCATTTCCTTCAGGAATTCAAGGCAGCATACATAACATTCCCTCCAATTTCACAAAATCATTCAATTCCAAGTATCCAGAGGGCTTCAGCTGGGGCAGATTACCTCAGTGGAATATTATATGCAGTAATGGGCTGTGAGAATAACCTTGAGAGACAAGAGAAGACTGCAGCCTAGATCACAATCTAAAAAGAGAAATCTGTGTCCAAATGTAAGAATGGGATAGTGTAAGCACCTCAGAACTGACTCTCCCTAATACTCTAGAATGTAAAGACAGGAAGGGGGAAAATCCTTTCAGACTTGCAAAATTCTGTTACTGTAGTGTTACAATAAAAGTAGCATTAGTATTCTTGCTTTGGTTTCCTGGTCTGGACTACCCTGAAGAGCTGACATATATATTATTGAGTGGAAAGATGCATCTTGTTTTTGTTACAATGGTTGAGGATTTTTTTCGTTTATACTTGGGTAGCAGAAGAAGAACATCTAAAATACTGAAAACCTCATAATAATTGGATACTGGGTAATTGATGGAATTAACATACATAGGCAATGCTGATACATGTTCTATACTAGAAATTGTTCTATACTAGAACATTTAGTCCACCACTAGTATGAACTTTGTGTTTCTTACTGTAGCACATGCAGCAGCATAAGAAATACAGACTATGTACGGCTGACTTTTAAAGAGAAATGATATACCTCCTTGGGAAGTGGTGGCCTCTTAGTGACAAATTTTAGCACCATTAACATCAGATGTTGGTGAAGACTTACTGACTTTTAAAGTTCTATTTGCCTTTGGGCTCTTGAAGCTGCGTACAGCAATTGATTTTCCTTCCCTTGTCAACTTTCCTCATCCTTGTTCTCCCATCTCTCACAATGCTGCTGAATACTTTATATTCAGAGTCTCTGTAAATTCCCATAAGAACGAATGTGCAAAATATTCATGATGGAAACTTTTTGAAATATACTTTTACAATGGAGTGTACTGAGTGAGGAATGATTATATAAGTATTTATTTGCTTCATGTTAAGTCCTAATTTAGGCCAAGTTACATTTCACAGATTGTCTATCCCTTTTTCTTCTAATTTCCAAAGAAAATTAAAAGTGTTTCACCCCTTACAGTGTCCTATACATTATCTTTGTAAAACATATAGCTCGTGTCTAATTTTATACCTTCAGAGAAAAAGGAAACACTTCAGAGTTAGAGTTCAGAGGCATTAAGACAAATGCTACAAGGGTGATTTGGCCCGGATGGTGACATTAACTTAGCTTTTAGAAATTGGATATTAACAAATTACATTTATTGCTGGGATGGGAAGGAAGAATTTGTATTAGCTTTCACTGGAGGTAATCTAACACATATGGATTTTTTTCTTCAAAGGAAATGATCATTACTTTTGCTAATTAATTTTAAATTGGCTCTATGTACAGAACCCTTGAGGACTCTTTGAAAAGCCACAATTTAGTTTGGGTCTTCAGAATCATAGGATTTATACTCTTCTGTATTTACAAAAAGAATATCCAACAAAAACTGAAAAGACTTGCACAAACCATTCAGATTCTGCCTTTGAAAGGGATAGAAAACAGCTAGAGCATTTTCTAAGCCTGTTATCTTACTGCTGGGTGGAGCACTTAAAAGAAATGTTAAACTAGCCAGAGTTGCCTTCTGCCAAAGATTTTTGTACTGATAACTTTCCTGAAAAGATGGATGTGCATACGAGCATAATTACTTTCAGTAAAAGTGTTAAAACAGTAGGATCATTGAAAAACAACAATGCTGCAGGGCTAGAACAAATCTCCAACAATTTTACTTGAAATTGGTGGGATCATCGTGGTCTATGAATTATCACAAAAGCTGAATGAATACTGGTCAGAACTGTATTCCCTAGCTGAGTGGAGGAGTGATCATGAAAATACTAAAGAAAGGTAACACCAGTGATTGTAATAACTGGAGAGGCATTGACATTATTCTTGATGCCCAGCAAGATCTGTGTTGTCTTGCTCAGACATGTTGTAGATCTGTGTGCAGATCTCTGTGTGATGAACAAGTTGGCTTCCTCCATGGAAGATCATATTTTGATCTGTTATTCATGAAATTAACATTGAGCACTGCTTTCAATTCCAGTGACCAGTGATGATCAATTTCATTGACTCCCAAAAAGCTCTGGACAGCATGTACAGAGGGTCATGGCCCTCCATGGTGGGCATTGCCCACAAACACATCAACATTTTTGGAGTCTGTACCTGAAGTTTACTTGCTGTGTAAGGATCGACAAGGGCACTAAGTTTTTCAGCATCATCACTGAAGTTCAAGGTTGTGTTCTATCTCAATTTTTGTTCCTTCTGATTGTGAACATTGGTATGAGAAGAGTCACAAATTAATTGCACTTTGGAATTCCATAGAAAGGTAGTTCTAGTTTACAGACCCTAACTTCATAGATGATGTCACACTAGCAGAAACCAGGCTAAGTCTATAAGACACAATTGACAAACTGGAAGCATAGGTCTCTAGAACTGGACTACAGATTAGTATCACCAAAACAAAGGTGATACAAATGAGAAATGTGAGAAGGACCAAAACTGGTGCAAATACATGAAGGAAGTAGAGTGGTTCACCTATCTGTAAAGTACTTTTTGTAGTGATGGAAATGCTGAGGTAAGCCTCAAATCCAGGAGAGGGGAGGGGAGGGGAGGGGAAGGGAGGAGAGATAAGGGGATCATTTCAATCACCTCTATACTGTCTGTATTATTTGCAATTAAAAAAGATTTTCATGAAAATTCAGCAGACTATAATTATAGCAGAATCCAGTATTAACACATGTGCAATTTTAAAAACAAGAAAAAAAGTTGACTATACTCTACACAATATATTTTTAAACTGTAACGATCCAGAAGGTTCTATTTTTTTCTTGACTTATTTCAAGAAATAATAAGTAGAAGCCCAATTCAGGTGTACTGTTTAACCTATGGAAGTTGGGCACATTAAGGATAGATCTGCATGTACAGCCCAATTCCTCTTAAATATATTTGTGTTCCTTTTCATCCATATTGTTGTATGCCTGAATAAGGTCTTGTAAATCACACCTGGCTGGATCATCAAGATGTTCTGCAACTAGAAATATAGAAAAAGCAATAAATCCATATTTAGGAGACCAACCTGAAAGGCCCTTTGGTTCTTATGCCATTTAGTTGATAGCTAAAAATTAATTTTACCATGAAGTTTAGATAATTATGTAAAAAATACATTTCCCTTTAAATGATTTAGTCACCGTATGTTCACATGATGTAAAATTGAGTAATTTAAGAATTCAGGAAGCTAAAACCCCTTTAAAAATGTTCATAGTAGGGCTTGAATTCTCTCAAAGGCTCACTTCACTTCCTGTCTGAGAAGGCACCCTCCATACATTGTCATGCCATTTTAATTGCTGCATAGTATTATAAATAATAATTGCTTAGCTTCATCTGCTTGGGGAATTCAAACAGCTTTATTAGCAGAGCACTCTAAAACTGGGAGATCTTTACAGATTTAAAAGGGAATATAGAAAGAACTGTAGAATTAGTTCTCAAGACTTCATCAAAGGTATATCTGAACTGTTTAATCTGTCTCTGTGTTAGTTTTATGCTGTCCCCCTTCTCTGTCCCTCCCTCCCTCCCTCCCCCTCTCTCATGCATACCATGAGTCATTTGGGCTATCTGAGAGCTGAGGATGAAACCTTTCTACCTTAAGTGACTGGAAAACAATGAAATTGTGCACTTGGGCCATTCCCAAGTAGAAAGGAAAAGAAAAATAGTGGCATTAGTTTTTTTAAAATGTCTGCCAGGTTTCAGATCAACAACAGGAGTGGGATGCTACTAGTTCTGTCCGGCTCTATAGAACCGGTAGCTCTGAACTGAACAGACACTGAACTGGTTCTGTGTTTGCTGCTGTTTGGCCCACCCACCCACCTGGGCTCTTACCTGTCCTTTATTTCCTGTTTTTTCAACATCAGCTGCTTTGCGCGGCACAGCTGAGGTTNGCTTTGCGCGGCACAGCTGAGGTTGAAAAGCAGGAAAAAAGTGGCTTTTCAAATGCTGTGCACCCACGCGCAGTGCTTTTCAGCTGTCCGGGCAGCACAGCTTAAGGTTTTTCACACATGCACAAAACATAGTCACCGAACTGGTAGTAATACCAATTGAATCCCACCCCGATCAACAACCTTCTATTTGAAAGGCAAGAATTATAATCATTATTATAGCTTAAGGTCCAATATGGCCTGTCCTCAATACATTCTACTCCACTGATTTAAACTCACGATGATAAGAAGTTTTGCCTTGACATAAAATATAATATTCAATTCCCTATATGCTATATTGTAGTTTTATAACAGTGCCTTTTGCAAAACTATGAGGAGGGGAAAATGAAAGAGCTATAGTTTCCCAACACTCAAATATGGAGCAATTAAGAGTGTGATATTACAGTTTTTCCTTTTCCAACTCATCTGTTTTTGGCCAATATTTTATAAAGTTATTTCCATAGAAGTAATTTGCTCTTATTGTACAATGCCAAGATTTGCAATATAAAAAGATGACAGCATTATAGAGTCATATAAATGCTGCCTTGGGTAGATCCCAATTCCTGTAGAATACACAATGTATTGCCTTAGCTTTAATACTGACAATATCCAACTTTTTCTCCTAGACACAACTTTCACAGCTGTTAAAGTATCCATAAATATTCAGAGGTGACTTCCCTCTTCCCCTTCAGGTGACACACTTCCATGTTGTCCCACCAAAATTTCCATGTGGTGAATCTTTGCTCAAAAACAGAAATAATCCACAATTTATTTTTTCTATGTCAATCTCCCTTTAACCCATATGATGTATTATTAAAAAGCAAACTTGTCATTCTCAGAAAAGAACAGCATGTTTGAAATCAACCATGACACAATCTATTTGTTATTCCCTTACACTTTTGTTCTGCACTGCTTCTCTTTCATAAGGGTACGAAGGTTAATAAATATATTTACTTTAAATTGAGTCTTGTTGAAAATGACAAAAGTTTGAATACCACTGTCATATGCATGTCACCTATTAATGCTTAACATAATTTCCCACTGAGCTGTCTTTTTCTATTCCTCTTATCTCTTTACCAAATGCAAATGAAGTAATTATCTAGTTAAATTCTGAACAGCATTATTCATTTGAGAAATCTGTACTTTGAAGTGCAAAGGAAGCATTTTTCCCCCACCTTTGGCACTTTACAATAAACTCATTTTGATTTAAATTGATTGCTGTGGGATTATCTTGGAGTCATTAAAATATTGCTGTATTGACATTTGCTAATGTCTTTAATTAGCAATTTCAAATTTCAAGGTTTGGTATTAAACATGCATAGATATGACTTCCTATAGCCAGTGGATTACACCAAAAACAATACATTTCTGACAGTGAAATTAATTCTACTGTTCATAAGATAACACGTAGTGTTTTTTCAAAGATCTCTCTCCTGGCAGAAGATGTTGTTGCCCAGTTTCTCTTATAAAGCTTTCTCAAGAAGAGCTTTGATGCTATGGGCAGATTTACTGATACAATCTTAAAACGTCCAAATGATATTTGTGCATAGCACTAAACCTGTCTTCCTAGTCTACTCTGCAACTAGGTTTTTTTTTCCCTAGAAAGCTGCTTTAGGGAAGAAGTATGAATCTGTGGCTCAAGGCCACCTCCCAATCTCCTGTATGAGAAAGAGCTATGAGTTCAACTGACTGAGTTTCTCATCCAAAGAGCCCAAATTATATACAACCAAAAATAAGTTGGTCTGCTCTTAGCAAATGACAGTTCTTCACATTTCTTCTAGCCAAGAGCAACACACAGCAAATTTCCAGTGGAGATTTAGTAGTCTCTATTATAGACCACTGATGTTTTCAAAAAGCATGGAGAAACTGTATTGGGAAAACATTACATTCATTCTCAAGTGTAATGATATTGAGACAAGAAATAGGCCCTTCTAGAATCATTGAGGGAATCACATTCTAGAAGGCTCATGACATCTTCTTTAAGAGATTCACTAGGTTTTCCATGCAGGTACTCATGCACACAAAGCCTTCTACTAGAAGAGCTCCTGAATCATATGGACATACACACCAAACAAACTGCTAGAAAATCAACAGATTGTTCCCAGCAATGCCTCCCTCTGTCTGCTGTGATAAATAGCCAGCTTTCCAGACCAGCCCATCAAGACGGGTGAGGCCTTTTCCTCCTGAGCAATCTGGCTAACCTCCATTGCTCCTGCCTTTTCTCTGCCCTGTATGTTTTTGGTTCAGTGCAGAAGGCAGTTTCTCCTCCTCTTCACTGTCTGTCTGCCACTGCAAGCTTTTCCCAGTTCAAGCCTCCTCCAATTCTCTTTTGGCCAGCCATTCAGAGCCATTAATCAATTCAGTGCCAGGAATGAGCTCATCCTCCCTTGAGCTGACTTCTGAGGAGGAATCTGGGGAGTCATCCCAGGGAGACAATACAATAGGATAGGTAGTTCAGTGAATTAGGGAGCTATGTGTCTGAGATACTTTTGAAAGTTATCTAGCCATTTTAGACTTAAAAAATGCTTTTCAGAGTTGCAGAATGGAAGATGCTTTACGGAAGTATGTAGGAACCATTATCTAGACCAGTGTTTCTCAACCTCAGCAACTTTACAATATTTGGATTTCAACTCCCAGAATTCCCCCAGTCAATGACTAGGGGAATTCTATGAGTTGAAGTTCACACATTTTAAAGTTGTGAGGCTGAGAATCTCTGACCTAGATAATGGTTTCTGCATATTTCCATCATTTCCATCCTTACTCTACAATCCTTGCTCACAGATACTATAACCATTGACATTTTTCTAGTATTAAGTGCTATGTGAGAAGAAAATGCTTCCTTTTCAGTTGCCCTTAGTTATTAAGCTTAATGTATTTTTATTATCAAAATTGGGGCATGGATGTGGAGAGAGTGAAATTCCTTGTGATCTCACAGAGCATTAGACTTGCCAAATTCCAGTAGTGGCTGTAAAACATCCTATTTTATAGGAAATGCTAAATACACGCATAGTCTGTTATTCAATTTAGAATTTTATCTTTCAGTGTCACTTTAAAGATGAATAAGGGATATTGTACTTTTTAAAAGATAAATACAAAACATTGAATCTTATGCTACTCCTGCATTTCTGCAGGAAGCTCTGTAGCCAAAAATACAAATTTTGCACTGGGGGAGTTTTGACTCTCCAACAGGTGTGAGGTGTTCTTTTTAATTAAAGGAAAAAAACACTCTTCATCTGCCTTAAACATAAGTTGTTAAGGTATGCAGCAAGCACTGTTTGAAAATTGCATGAAAATTATGTCTTCTGTCTTGATGTTTTTACTGATTAGAGAGACATCATTCTCCCAATCTTGCATTAATGGCTGAAAACACTTAAAAATACCAGACTGGAACAAATGTCAGTGAATTTAGAGTCACTGTGTGTGACTATGCCAGTTATTTAAATTTGGTTAATAAATAAATAATCAGGGAATGACTTCTTGGGCATAGTGGCAGGATAGTTTCAATTGACAGAAATTTATGTTGCAACTTTAAGGGCCATCAGATTTCCTTCCCCTCTCCATATCATCCCACATTAACTGTAACTTATTAGATACAAATTTAATTTAACAAATGTATCATTTATTAAGAATATCCATTACTTCTTCATATAGTACTTAGTAGGCATTATAAGATACGAAAATTGCATGTGAAAAAGAATTAGGGGATTCACTATCTGGAGAGAAAAACATTCCTCCAATACTATTGGGAAGTTAATTTTAGTTCCAATCATTCTGAAAAGCATTTTAGTTTCTTTATTATTATTATTATCAGCATATGTTTTCATAACTCCATCATTTTTAAAGAACTCCTATATTAATAGGCATAGTTCTGCGTCCCCCACTTCCTAATAGGACGTTATTCACATTAGCATTGAGAATGATTAGTGCTGTAAATCTATTTCCTATTCCACAAGTCACTTTACAGATAGAGAAAAAAACAAACTGAGAGGGACTGAATTAAAATTTTTGAAGGCTAGTATAACTGTTTTCTCACCCTTCCACTTAAACAAAACAAAACAATTAGCCTAGTATATTGATTCATAAATAGTGAATGACTCTCCCATCTTAACTCCTTCTGCAGACAATGCTCTGCTAAGGCATCCCAAATG
This sequence comes from Ophiophagus hannah, assembly GCA_000516915.1. Classification (NCBI taxonomy): domain Eukaryota; kingdom Metazoa; phylum Chordata; class Lepidosauria; order Squamata; family Elapidae; genus Ophiophagus; species Ophiophagus hannah. The sequence goes on from AZIM01001471.1 coordinate 82,701, forward strand.
AAGAGATGAAATGAACAGCTGCCCTTTGAATTTTGGGATGAAAATCCATAGGCCTAGAGCTGTTTAAATTGGAGTGTTGTTGTGATAAACGTGTATCTAGGGATGTATATAAAGGTCTGGTTTTGAAATTGATTCAACCTCACTAAAAGTTTTTTGACCCTGTTCCAGCTAAAAAACATTGCATTTTGACTTTCAAAAGTCAAAGGTTGAAATGAAATATTTAGAGGTTGGAACACTTCCAGTAATGTTGGAGGAGCATCGAAATATTTCCATTGAGATGCAGATAAACTGCTCCATGTTTGACATGTTTTGCACGTCTTTATACTGGATGGTAAATTGGGCAAATGGAAGCCACATTCAACAGGTCTTTCATATTCCCTGTTCCTTTATTCTATCAGTGAAATGCCCCTTCGGAGAGCTGAACACTAAGAACTGTGATTCAGAAAATGGCTGGAAGAGGAGAAAAAAAATCTCCAAAAACCAAACAGAAACGAATAATAACCGTTTGAGATGGATTGAGCTGAGAGACAGAGACTGGCCTAAAGTCATCCAGCTGACTTTCATGCCTAAAAGAGACCTAGAATGTACAGTCCCTCAATTTGTAGTTTAGAATTTTAACCAATATATTAAATTGGCTCTCAGCTAACCCCTATCAGTATCCAAGATATACATTTCTTTTGAAATAAATTGAAGACCGTGATTCCAGGAGGAAAAAGATTTATTTGTTTGTTTGTTTGTATGTTTATGTATGTATGTATGTATGTATGTATTTATTTAGATGGAGTTAAAGTAAAGGTTTCCCTGTCCAATTGTGTACAATTCTAGGATGCAGTGCTCATCCCCGTTTCTTGGCTGAGGAAGCCAGTGTTGTCCAAAGAGATTTTCTGTGGTCATGTGATCAACATGGCTATACGCCAAAGGCCCACAGGAAACTGTTTCCTTCCCAGCAAAGGGGTACCTATTTATCTACTCACATTTGCATGCTTTCAAACTGCTAGCTAGGCAACAGCTGGGGCAAGTAACGGGAGCTCACTTTGTTGTGCAGAAGTGTGTGTGAAGCAAAATTAATTGCACTCATGGCTCTGGCAGGGAGTAGCCTCATCTGCTACAGAAAAATGGTGAGTCCCCTGAAAGTTAAAATGGTAGGTGCAGAATAAGCAGCTGGAATATTTCCCAGGTATTTCTATAACATACATGTTATTGTTTCTCTTACAACATGGAAAAGCTTATCAGTATGTAAGTCATTGTAAGGAAAAAAGTGCCTGAAATAGGATGGGCTAGAATTCCAAGTCTCTTCAGAGTTTACAGACAAAAGTGGTAGCTTTCCATGACTGCTGTGTTTCTCATGGAGCCTAATAATTGGTATGCAATTCTAGTGTTTTTATGTGGTATTTTCCTGGGAGTATTAACGGGTTCCTTTTCAGCCTTTATGTTAGCCAGCTGCAATGCTGGGCACTCATCCAAGCCACAGCCTGAGTTTTTCTTGTGTAAAGGAAAGAGGAGAAGAAAGAACATCTCACCTCCCAATGATTTAACTTATAATTATAACATGTAACCTATCAAAACATCCCCACCTTTAACACAGCAGTTTTAATGGAGGTCTCATTTTCCTTTGAAGCAGTTATTTCATAATTATGTTACACTTCAAAATTAAAACTTTTCAGGGGCAAGGGGGCATTTTTGATGTGATTTTTGAAAACAAATGTGCTGATCTGTGAATTTTTTTTTGCAATTTTATTTTATACCATCTTCCTGCCAGAGGTGGGATAGGCTAGATATTGCAAGAGAGAAGAATATCATTTTAAAAACAAACCCTTCTGAAACTGAATGTCAGGACCAAAGATATATAAAGCCAGCATATAACTATTTACCAATGTCTCTGTTTTCCAGGAAGTCCAACCAAGCTTAGTTACCATACTGTATAAGAAGCTCATCAACATAGGCAAATAAAAGTCCAGAAATGTACTCTGTGTTTCTGTTTAAAATGGATAAAATGTTTTAGTTGTTAAGAAATGTATTTCAAGTCAGTTGCTAGTTAGCACAATTCATGTGATTTTTGTTCTCTCATAATGCAAGAATCGTACCTTTTTATCAGCCTTTCATAGTGTTACAATGAGAGTTCTGAGGGGGGGGAGTGTTATGTTACTAAAACTATTCTGAACTCTCCTCTCTTAGAAGGTCAAGCCCATCATTTATGTTATACAGAAGTATTTGAATTGGATTTTTGGAATGTTACAGGCATCGTACTCTAAATTAATCAAACAATAAGCATACTCAATTAATGCATCCTCAAATCAAGAGTCAAGGTCTTGTGTTGTTTACAGGGTACTGACTATGCCTCTTTAAACTATGTCATCCTTCCTAGAATAACAGACAAAGGAGACAGGAGTAAACATTTTATTTTCTCACTTCCCCCCCTATTCTTTACATTTCCCCTCTTTTCTTATTAGAGTGTCCTAGCTCATTAGGGATTCTGCAGTGTCTACAAATTCCTAGTTATAACTTCATAAATTTCCCAGGAAGAGGGCCGGTTTTCAAGTGGGGTTGGAAAATCCTGCCCTAGGCAGATCCCAAAGAGATCCCAAAGAGTTGAAATCTATATCAACAAAATCTTCTTGGCCCTTCCAGATTCCATTTGTTTATTTTACGTTGAAGCTCCTTATGGACAAACCCCTTTTATGGTCATTTGAAAAATGGAGAACAATGGATTTGTCACTGGTTCAGGTACCATCAGGCACAGTTTAAGGCCTAATCAGGACACTGATCTAGGACAGTTTTAGTCTTTGGCACTTCTGAAGAAACTCTTCAGAGCAGCTGCCAATCTGTGAATACCTGTCACAAATTTCCTGAGACCGCTATGTCTCATTCCTACAAAGTAGTTCGTTATGAAGAATTGCATATTGTTCTCTCAAACAGTTTTTATTGTTCTTTCTCCCCTCTACTCTTTCATTTTCTCTAGAAAGTTTCCCCTGGGCTGATGCCATTTTATCAATAGAGGAGTTTTCTTCTTACTACTGCAGGAAGAATAATCTTTATTCAGTCAATTAAGTGAAAAAGCAACCAGATATCAACACTAAACAATCTTAGCCAGTAATATCCAGTCCCCATTTGACTGAATATTTCTTTTGCATCCAGGAGCTTCAGAGTTGATCAGTCTCTTTTCCACCAATGTTCTTACTTTTTGATAAGAAATATGCAAAGACATGTGAAGTGTTTACATAGCCATGTAGCTTACTGTTTTAGCTATGCAATAAACAATACCTATCTTCAGTTCCCACTTCAGTAGATTTTAATAGGGCTGGGATAAGATTCTAAGCTTTAAAATAACATGAGAAGTTAGCTGCTTGATAATTGACCTGAGGAATCTCATCCTTCAAAAAAAGGAAGTTTGAACACATATTTGTCAAGCCTGTACAACCTTATTTATTTTGTAAGGGTGAATGTACAGAGAAAAGAGAATATTGATGTATTTGAAATTTTCATAATATTTTAAGCTGCTCATTTTCTATTGCAAGTAGTTCTCGAGTGGCCACAGTTCATTTAGTGACCATTTGAATTTACAGCACCACTGAAAAAAAGTGATTTATGACCATTGTTCACACTTATGATCATTGCAGCATCTCCCATCATCAGGTGATCAGAATTCAGACTTTGACCATTTATGATGGTTGCAGTGTCCCGGGGTCATGTGACCATCTTTTGAGACCTTCTAAGCAGAGTTAATAGGGAAGCCAGATTTACTTAACAACTGTGTTACTAGTTTAACAACTGCAGTGATT
>AZIM01001471.1:157140-170966 GCA_000516915.1 Ophiophagus hannah
GAAAAGAAGGACTAGGGGTGACATGACAGCTGTGTTCCAATATCTAAGGGGCTGCCAAAAAGAAGAGATGGTCAACCTGTTCTCCAAAGCAACTGAAGACAAGATAAGAAGCAATGGATGAAAACTAATCAAGGAGAGAAGTAAGGAGAAATTTTCTAGCAGAACAATTAAAGAAATGAATTGCCTCTAGAAATTGGGGGTGCCCCAGCACTGGAAGTTTTTAAGAAGAAATTGGACAATCGTTTGTCTGAAATGGTGTAGGGTTTCCTGCCTGAGCAGGGTGTTGGACTAGAAGACCTCAAAGGTCCCTTCTAACTCTTTTATTCAGTTATTCTGCTTTTAGGTCCATCAAGATGCATGGTTGCAACTTAGCTTTTGACATGGTTTGAATTGTAACTGTTGTCATTATTGATGATGGTGATGATAATGATCCACTTTCAATTGTGGTAAGGCAATTTTTCTCTCATTAAAAACATTTTGCTTCTACCTGTTTTAAACAGGCAATCCAGGGGTGGGCTTCAAAAAATTTAGCAACCGGTTCTCTGCCAGGTTGCTGGGTGGGCATAGCTGTGGTGGGCATGGACTAGTTGGCCTCCTGCACCATGGTGACAGAGCCGTTTTTACCCTTCCTGGGCTCTGGAGGCTCTCTGGAGGCCAGAAACTGGCCCATTTCCAGTCTTCTGAAGCCTCTGGCAGGCCCATTTTTTGCCCTCCCCAAGCCTCCACACGAGCCCTGTACTTACCTGTAATCCAAAACGGGCCACCTGGGTGGGGGTGAGGTGAGTGGGATGGGGCTAGTCAGGGGTAGAATTTGCCAGTTCACCTAACTAGCCATAAAACTGCCATAAAATTAGCTATGGGTTCACCCAAACCAGGGAGAACCAATAGCAGCCCACCCCTGAGGCAATCCAAATGGGCCTCTTCTAGAATAAATCCAAATATTGGCTAAGTAGATGCTTCTGCGAAAATTGGTTTTTAATGGGAAAAGTCTGTAGAGAAGCCTTGGGGTTAAGCAAGCCTTAAGACTTTTGGTCTCTACTCCCAAACAACTTTCTAAAACCATCATTTCTGATGTTTGCCACTTATTTCTTATAGCAGTATTTCTCAACCTTAGCAACTTTAATCATGTGGGCTAGGGGATTTTGGGAGTTGAAGTTCACTTATCTCATATTTGCTCAGGTTGAGAAACAGTGGCTTAGAGTCTGCTTTGAGCAGTTGGAAAGCTACACATGAAGACCAATATCCCATTTCCCAATGAGCACCCACTTGTCCCAAATTCTCCCTTGTGGAGAGAGATTTTGGTCTCATCTTTCATTTTCTTAATACACCAAGATGTAAAGCAAAGGTCTGAAGCACACCAAACCAGGATTTCTTTTTGTGAGGGATTGTAATCAGCAAAAAAATTGAGGGTTTTTTTTTCATGGAGAAAAACAATATCAAAAAATGTAGGGATCTATTTTGACATGGCATTGCCAGGTAAGTATAATTGAATCTAAAATGTTAAGAAACAGCAGGACACTTAGACTAACCACTCTTTGAGACTTTTTCCCAAGCGACTGCATTTGGAGATTATAGCCACGTTATTTCTAATTTTCACCACCTGTCTATATCAACTGCATTTGAACAACATGGACAGTATTTCATTCTTCTCCGGTTAAGTTTAATTCCACTGCCAGAAAGATATACTACATGTTTCTCCTATCCTGTCAAAGAAGGATTGCCTTAATAAAAGAGCTGTGCTTTGGTGAAAGGGTAAGAAAATAACCTGGCCCAAAACAGTGCCGTAACAAAGTCTTTCCAGCAAAGTAGGAATTTAGAATATCAGAAATTAAGTTTGTACAAGTGAAGTCTTATCGTTCCCTCTCTGTTTACTCCAGTTAATTATTGAACTGATCTGCAAAGTGAAACCTTTCCAAACATTAGTCATTACTCCTCTAAACAGCAGGAAAATTCCAAGGACTAGAAAATCAGAGTCAAACTCACTTTTACTTTGCTTTACAAGTTATCTAAAGAGTGGGACAAGGATAAAGATGAAGATGATTAACCAAGCTGATTCAGAAGGCCCTCCAAATGTTACTCATTCCCTAATTACCTCACAATTGGATATTTCTCTACATGCCCTTGAAGAACATCTGGAAACTAAAGATAAGAGAATAATAGAGCTGGAAGAGATCAACCTTGCTCAAGTAGGAGATCCTATACTATTTCATAAATGGTTGTCCAATCTCTTCTTAAAAATCTACCAGCAATGGTTTAAAATGCAGCAATGAGACCAGTAATGGACACCTCTTGGTGTGCCCATGTGTCCCCATTGCTATGCAAGCTGCATTAGCTGCCAGCTGGCTTCCAAATGCAATTCAAAGTGTTCATATAAAGCTTGGACACCAAAGGGACCACTTGTCTCCAAATTTTTTTGGCCTCCTTAGTATGTCCCAGCAGAGTAGGTTCAATTCAGGTCCTGTCTATTAAACATTGTACTCTTGTGGGACTTAGGAAGCATGCTTTCTGTGGTGCAGCCCCCATCTTATGGAGCACCGCCCACCCCCCCAATGATAGGGATGATGCCTTCCCTCCTGAATTTCCTAAAAGGTTTAAAAACCTATCTTTTGTCTCAGGTCAGGGGTTAATGCTTCTTATTTGTTCAGTGGTTTTAATGTCTATTAGATTTTTGTCTGGGTTGCCTGTCTAATGTTTTAGCTGATTTTATATTTTCTCTAATTTTGTATGATGCCCAGAGTCCAATGTGTTTGGTGGCCAATAAAATCAAATAAAAGATAACAATAACAGGAATTCCTAACTATGCCCATCAATGCAAGTGACCTATTTTGCTATCACCTACCTGATACTGAGAAGAAAAATAATATGGTTCAGCCAAACTTTATGTAAGGATCAATTCTAGTTCAATTAACCTCTACTAATGACAAATGCTAGCAGACTTTCTTCTACTTTTATAAGACAGATTTCAAGCTTGATCATGTATGGGTCACAACAGCATCATTCTCCATAAAGAATCTTTGTCCGTTTGAAGTTTTATTGATGCAATACAGAATTTTCCAATCTGAGAAAATGATACGGTATTGAACTTCTTTGAGAGTCTGTTTTCAACGCACACAGTAAGCTTGAGGGACAAATTCTGAAGCATATTGGTTTTGGCCTTGCAACCTTTTTGCTGTTGAGAGGGGGGGAGTATTTTCCAGCAGCCAAAGGCAGTTAGTACAGTATTCGTGCATACATACAGAAATGCAGGAAAAGTTAACAGTATGGAATGCAGAAATATATTACATTAAAAAAAATAGAAAAGTTGGATGAGAGAGGAAATGAAAATATATGTCTTGTAAAACAGCAGAGAGGGTGGACTGGAAAATCTGAAAAATCTACACCATGTCCTTCTGTTGCAGCTTCAGCTGACATTACTTTGTAGCGCCTGATTATTAGAAGTTATTTTAGTTATAGAAATCATCTTTGAAATGAGGGAGGCCATTCAGTCCCTACTTATAGCCTCTAATTAAGAGCAGGTTTCTAATGTCAATGCATGAAAGAAATAATACAGGTGGAAGAGCAGAAACAATGTTTAAACCGTATTTAGAAAGACTGCTTGGAGGAAAAAAATATTTTTCTGACCCGGTGTAGCTTTCTGAGAGAGCTATGTTATAGCAAATGACAGCATATACTGTAGCCCACATAAACTGATCTTGGGGAAGGTACAGCAGACTAGATGAGTACTTGAATGGGAGCACCAGGCTTCAGAGGAAGGACACCAGGGCAGGTGACAATACAGGTACAAATGACACACATTCCACAGTTTATATATTTGCATCAGATTTAACTATGTACACAGTGCATACACAGGACACAGTGTCACGATAAGTGACTGTTTTCATGCAATCTCAGTTTGCTATGAATACCTAGGCCACCAGGAAATTCTATGGCTATAAGCTGTATTTCACAGACACACACATCCTGGAATTAGATAATGGAAAACCACTTCCATACATTTTATAAAATTGCATAGATATGCTCCCTAGGAGTTGAGTTCAGCTTGAGGGAATCTTTACCTTTACATTGAGAAGAACAAATGCTGTTTGCTTCCACCTTTGTCCTACTTATATCTTTGTAAATAAATATTTTATGTCTCTAGTGATTTCTCCTTTTAAACGAAACCACATCAGTTCATATTGTTCCCTGAATGGCTCTAGCACCTAATAAGAATTTAACAGTCTATAAATGTCATTGTTATGGTTATTGTTACTGCATATGTGCTGTGAATACAGTTTTTTTGGCATGGTTTTTACATTCTGATTGAAGACTTCTCACCTTCACAATTGGTTAAAATTAAATCTAGGGCAGGGCTAAATAATGTAGTGCCTTTTGGATGTTAGTTTGTATCAGCTCCAAACAGTCAGGCCACTGGCAAAGGATTATGGGGCTCTAGGACAACATATCCAGAGGCTACTGTGACTCTGTCATCTGGCCTTGGAAGAGGTGATACTGATGAAGCCTTGGTAGATGCTTGAGTTTCAGCCTGGAAGCAAACCTTGATTTTGCTTTAGAGGAACAGAACTCTTTCATGCTTCCCTAAATATTCACAGCAAATTAGAAGACCGACTTCTCATTCAAGGTTAATTGCTGCATAAAATTTAAATAGAGTGTGCCGCAATATGTTTTGATTTGTGGGACACTTCATGAAAACAGCCCTTTAAATGCTGAATGCCTTCATTTCGTAGCAATTTGGAACATTATTGGATATATTTTCTTTCTCTTTTAGTTCAAAATCTGGCTTTATAATTTATTCTTTTGGCTGCTAGTTATGGCACCGTATTCTGAGAGTGAAATATCAAAGGAAACTATTCACTTAGATCTTCCATGCATGTGCTGTGATGAGCATACAACAGAAACATGAAAGGGCAAACACCCTCTTCTTTTCTTCCTTTTTTCTATTCTCCCCTTTTTTTTAATGAAAGCTGTGCAAGAAGGATTGTAGTAACCATCACTTGGATAGACTATAAATGCTTAAAGGTGCAAATGAATGAATAAGAAGTATTAACAGTGATAAGCAGAGGTGACCAGGGATGTCTGAACAATTTCATTTGTCATGAATGAGCAAGCTACGTATTACTCCCAGATATTGTTATGAAACAGAAAGAAAGCAGTTCTGTGTGACAGAATTCAGAGTTAGAAAATCTAGAAATCTGCAGGATTTGGGGAGGTGAGGAGGCAAGCCACAGTGTAGGATGCAATTGCAATTTGTTTACATTTGCACATTATCCATTTCTCCCGAATGTGTGCTATTGATTTTTGCATAACCACATTGTTTCATAAATTCAATAACTTCACATGATTTTATAGGAGAAAGAGTCTGACATTCTAGAATAGGGATGCAAAGGGGCAACTGTATTTATAATGACTAGATTGTCCAGGTGTCAATGACCTAGATGGTATTTCTGCCACTGAGTTTGGATTTTAAATTGTTTTTACTCTTCTGATGTAATTACCATAAATCTTCTTGACTTCAGTGTGCTTCTTGTTGTCAACCTGAAGGATGTTCAGGTATTTCTAGTGATCTTTTTCATCCAGATGTTATTTCTATATTGAAATTATAATAGAACAAGTTGATTCCTTTAGNGGGTGGTATGTTTGTTCAGTCCAAACTCCATTGCAATGTCTTGGCTGTATATAAAGACAAGGTTGAGCAGTGATTCTATTCTAGATAATGTTTTTTCACATAGCTTCAAATTGTCCTTGTAAAAGTGGTGAGATAGCCTGGCAGATGTTTATGATGCTTGATAGCCATGGTCTTGTTCAGTGTATTGGGCAGAGGATTCAGTACAATGACAAACAATAGTGATAATAGTGAGTTTCCTTAAAGGATTCCTCTCCTTATGTTAACTTCTTCCAGTCTATCTCCATCAGCAATCATCCCATTGATAGTTGAACAAAGTTTCTCATGTGACTTCTGTTATTTCTAGGGACCTGATTATCCAGTCATGTGGCAGGGAATCAAAGCTTCAATTTCATGTCCTTTCAGTGTGTTTAAGCTGCCTGGTGATGAGTGAATGGAGACTAGTCAAATGGTTCAACCAAAAAGCATGCAGTTCATCTTCACCTGGCACTGAGCAATTGTCGATCTTACTTGGTCCTTTCTCTACTATTATGACAAGTGTAAACATTCTCTCTTACATCTAGGATGCAAATATCCAGACAACAACTAGCTGACAGAAAAAAGGTTTTTCTAGATCACTTTGCTATTATCTGGTAGTTGTCAGAATTTTGGCAGCCTAGATTTGATAGCTCTGTTGATAACACAAACAACTGGTCTTTCTGTCATAGACATTTTCAGGCATGGAGTTTGGTAGAAAATAATAAAGATGGAAATTTATGGTTGATAGCAGCCTCAACCTAGTTAAACCAGACAGGATATTTAACATCAGGAAGTTAATTTCCCTAATCTAGGAAATGTATCTCGTAATTGCAATGGATTTTAGTTTTTCTCTTGAGCAGGAGAGTATCTACAGAAAGTTTGAAAGTGATCACGGAGGTGACTTCTACTGATAAATATAAAAGTTTATACATTCAACACAACCATCTAAACCAGGGCTGTCAAACTCCCGGCTCGCAGGCTGGATGCATCACATGCTGGCTACACCCATGCCCAGTTTCATGAAGGGGAAAAAAGTCCCGATACATCTCATGATGACGTGAGTTTGACACCCCTGATCTAAATCCTTGTTCTGCATCTGTGAAGGGGGAAGCCAGCAATACACTCTCAAAAGGTTACCCGGTATTCATTTTGTGTGCAAAACGAAGTATTTTAACAGGCGGTTATTGTTGCTTTTAACTCAATAGATTTGCCTGATTCTAAGTGGACCATTCATCAAGAGGCTTTTCAATTAAATTACAATTTCAATTTAATTAAAAATTAAAATTTTAATTTAATTTTTATAATCTGGGGAACATTAAAAAGAAAGTACACAAAACATAACAAGAACAATAATAAAAAGTTAATATTTTTAGAGACACCAAAGAATTTTTGAACTTTACTATGNGTCTGAAAGTTATATAAAAGATATTCTTAGATGTTGTTTTTAACAAGAAACAAATAAAGGAAACAGTCCTGTCTTTTCTAAATACAAATACTATTATATTTGTTTCAATATCCAGAAAAAGTCTTAGAATTCATTACAGACTTCTATCTCATTCAGAGATTCCCTACAATTTTGGGCCCAATGGGCATACCTAGAATGCTGAATGCTTAGCATGAGTATTCTTGCAAAACCTCTGCTGTAGGAGAACCTACCTATTCAAAAAAATATTCTACCATGTAACTAGAAATGGTATTTAAGATCTAAGCACTTAAAAACACCTGCTCAGACGATAAATCTGTCAGCTTTGCATTCTACCACACTGAAAGTTTTAACATCTCAAATTGCTTCCATCCAATTTGTTATGAAGAATTTTGCAAATGTAAACAAGTTGCTATAAAAACAAACCAACTTTGTATCCAACTTAATTAAGAACAGCTTTTAAAAAATGGAATTCTAACACCACAAAAAGAAAGCAATTTCTCCTAATTGAGCCAAGACAGGAGATATACATCCTTATCACTAGGATAACCCTTTGTAGAAGGGAAAAACAATAATAATAACAATAATAAATGACATATANTAATAATAACAATAATAAATGACATATAATCACAATTTTTACTTGAACTTCATGAGAAAATTAATGTCATTGCAGGAGGGGGCATTATGTGGAGATTGTAAGTTATGTGAAGAATCAAAGATAATGTAAGCAATAAGGACAAATTGCTTCTTTATTATTTCATTTTATATGCTGCTCCATTTCTGAAGACTGTTACAAAAAAAAAGAGCTGGTTAGTAGTATGCATTTATAAATAGAGATGTTCTGCCCATTTTGTAAGAAAAGTAATTTCAGTGTCATTAGACAACAATTTAAGAATATTAACAATGACTGACATACCTGAAGTAGTGTTGTTTTAGGCTTCCTAAGTTAGAAAGTGATTTCAGCCTCCTTAAAAAAATTAAAAAGTAGTTGTCATCAAGCAACACACTTTGCATAAAACTGAAAGATACAAGCCAAGACAGGAGTTGAGGATATTTCTAACTCAAAACTTTATGAAATGGTGATGGGGTGGGATAAGGAAAGAAAGAATGTCCAGGTGTTTTAATAGTTAACCGCTAGAGCATGGAAATACATCTCATAATTATTATGGATTTTCACTCTGGAAATATGAAAATATCACAAAGTTGCCCATTGCTTGATATCCAATTTATGGGTGTGTTCATATTTTTTTTGGCTCTTGTTTGCCTGTAGTAGAAATGTATTCCATTACAGATTGGAGAATTTTCAGATATATGTATTTTTACTCTTATGGCTGCAGATTTTTCTGTGTTTGTTCCTCTCCAGAGCATTTCTCTCTCTCTTTTTAGAACAGGTCTTGTTACTAAAATTCAGAAATTATGTTTTCTGATATATTTCTATTATGGGATCACGGTTGAATGTTACATGGAAAGCAGAGCTTACGGTGGCCAGTAAAGTAGGCCAGGTTGCTTTCTATGATTTAAGGAACCCATTGAAAGTAACCTTCAAGAGCAACCCTATGCAGAGCAAGTTGCAGTAATCAAGCCATGAGATGACCAAGGTATGAGTGATTATTTGAAAGGCTGCCTGATCTAGGAAAGGATACAACTGATATGCCAGAACCTGACAAGTGCCTTCCTGGCACAGCTGCCACCTGCTCATTGAGGAGGAGATGTGGGCCCAGGAAGTCCTCCTAAATCCACAGCATACTTGTAATACCATCCATCAAAATCTCTAGATTTTGGGCAGTCAGTCTCAGCAGGATTAAGTCAGAGGCCCTCCCTATCCAAACCAACACAGCTTCATCCCTTTTACTACATTTTACTATGCAAAACCTTATAATAGTATACTAATCTGTCATTTATTTCATAGACTTCCCACTGCAAAAAAATCTACATTTTTACTGCCATCTTTCCAATAATTACTATCTTCTTACCAATTTTACTTGGTAAGAGAGAAAAATGTGGCTTAGATAACATCACCACCAGATGGATTCATAATTGGCTGACCAACTTCAGTCAATGTGTAATCCTCAATGGAGCTACATGTATATAGAAGGAAGCATGCAGTCTGAGACCCAGTACTTTTCAATGACTTCCTAAATGATTTAGATGAAGGGATAGAAGGGGAATTAATCTAGTTTGCAGATGACACTGAGCTGGGTAATAGCCAAAATTTTAGAAGACAGGCTTAAGTTTCAGAAGGATATTGACAGACTTGAACACTGGGCCCTATCCCACAAAATGCAATTCAGTGGTGTAAAAAAAGAAAGGTTTTAACATTTGGGCAAGAAAAACCAAATGCACAGCTATAGAATTGGTGATACCTTGTTCAATATAGTGACTGTTAAAGGAATATAGATGTCCTAGTGGACAACTACATAATTATGAGCCAGCAATATGCTGGCAGTTACTAAAAAAGCCAATGGAGTCCTGGGCTGCATCAACAGAGAGATAGTATCAAGACCACATAAGAAGTTAGTGTCACTTTCTGCTGCAGTGATGAGACCACACTTGTAATACTGCATCCAGTTTTGGTCACATGATATAAAAAAGATGTTGAGAGTCTAGAAAGAGCAGAAAATAGCAACCAAGATGATTAGTGGGCTGGGAGGGCTAAAAACGTATGATGAACAACTGCAGGAACTAGGAATACCTAATCTACAGAAGAGAAGGACTAGGGATGACATTATAGCAGTGTTCCAATATTTAAGGGGCTGTCAGAAAGAAGAGGGGATCAATCTATTCTCAAAAGCACTTGAAGGCAGTGCAGGAAGTAACAGATAAAACCTATCAAGGAGAAATCCAGCTTAGAACTAAGAAGACATTTCCTGTTAGTGAGAACAATTAGTCAATGGAAAGGCTTGCCTTCAAGTTGTGGGTGCTCCATCACTGGAGATTTTTAAAAGAGATTGGACAGTCTGGAATGGTTTTATGATGCTGGATCAGATGATGAGCCAACTCTGGAGACTTCAGAGGAAGCACAGAGGAGTGTCAGGAAGATGCTAAGGTCTCCAAGCAGGGAATGAATCGACCAGGAGAAGAGGAAAGGCCAGGAACCTTGGATGACAACCAAATAAAGTAGCTAAAGGAAGAAAGGGGAAAGACACAGCTGCAGCTGGAGGGCTTGGGGATTCAGTGAGAAATGCAAGGTGAAGAAGGAATGTAGCTGCAGTTGGTCAGCAGGGATGAGGAGAAATTGCCTTTTCCACCAGAACCCAGGCTGCACAGGACTGAATGGAATTAGGCGTAATGGACGCCGGCAAGGCTACTTGCGAGGCTACTCGTAAGGAGGCAACCTCTTAATGAGTTACACAGTGTGCACCTACTTAAGCTGCCCAGTATATCAGAGCAATGCTGGAAACAACCTGTCAAAATCAGGCTGTGTATGTGTTCTGGCCTCATGGATTCCTGCCTTCGTTTCTTGACTTTGCGCTTGGATTCTAGACTTTGTGAGTGGATTCTGAATTTATGCCTTGGACTGGATATCATTCCTTTGGGCTTGAGTCTAGACTTCAGATTTTTTTATTTGGTTGGTTGACTTCATGCCAGACCTGTGTTCTTTGCTGTATTGGAACTTTCTGGGGGGCTGTTTTCAGGCAACTTATTGCATAAAGGACTTGGGGGAATGACATTAGGGGTTTGTGGTTTAAATAAAGCCCTTAAACAAAGTCTTTGTGTGTGCATGTGTGGTCTGCAACAGGACAGGTATAGGGAGTAGAATACATCCACGGTCCTTCCAATTTGGTTGTTCTGTTATTCTGTAATGTATGGTGTTTTTACATGCAACTTCCTGTAATACAGACTTTTTTTAAAGTAAATTTTCTGAAATAACTTTTTTTATACACATTTCTCAGGTGGTGTTCTTTGTTATCCACATTTATAGAGATGGGAATTTAATATACACTTCTCTGATGAAAGTTCTTCTACATGGCTACACTTCCTTCCATGTGAGTTTTAAAAAGAGATTTCATTCAAGACTTTTATTTATTAACCATTATTTTATCCACTATTTTGGTGGCTATTTTAGATTAACCCCTGTTAAATCCTACATATTGTGTAGTATCTAGAAAGAGTTCCTTTTTATTGAGATGCCCTGATTATGGAATTCCTTTTCCTGAGAAGTTCACCTGATTTCATCTTCAGTGTGTTTTCAGTAGCAAGCAAACACTTTATTTTCTGTCCTTTTTCAATTTGATGTTGAGTCTGTATTCTACAGTACATGTAACACATACATTTCTACTGCTGTTTTTATCTGGACGATGATACATTTTTATTTTTGACTGCAGTAAATTGTCCTGATAGTTTTCTATTGGATAACAGTATATAAGTTTGATAAATAACCCCCTTGCATCTTCCCTCATTTTTCACGAAGCTACTGCTTTTATGGACTTCTAAAGTTAAACTTAGATACAGTATATCTGGCTGTCCTCAGCTCACCAGTCTTTTTCTAACCATAATCAACAATAAATCTGTTAACTTTATGGTAGATCATATTTATATAGTTTATCTCTAGATTACTGATGATACACAAATACAATGAAGTAGCTGTATGCATATTGGGATGTGCCTCTCTCTAGGAAGGAAAAAGAAGCAGATTTTTGTGTCATGATTTTTGTGTCCAGATATTTACTTCCCACCCTTCCTGGACTTAAGAGGGACTTTGTCTGCCACTAATATCTCATATCACACTTCAATTAATATAACTATGTCTATGTCTATTTGTTTAGCATTGTTGTTGTTAGTGGAGCAGAAGAAGGAAGAGAAGAACATTTTGTTTTGTACTTTTACAAAGTGAGAGCAATCTGCCCCACTGTTACCACAAAGCACTCAAGCACTTTACAAAAGTGAGCAGCTACTATTACGCTAGAGGCACAATGAAGTAAAGAGCTTGTCTGAGGTCATTCATTAAAGCATGGAATAGACTTTGGTCCCTCAGCGTCTCTCAGTTATATTAAGGATCGGGCTAAAACAGATTTAACCCTCAGAGCTAATTGGTTAGTCCAAACCATGTTGCAAACTTATAGGTTGTTTTGCCCCAGGTCTTTTTCATATATCCCCTTCAAACCTCCTTGAAGTGGTGAGTTAATTCATCCTTGAACTTTTAGATCTTCTGAGTATGAGTTATAATGTTTGCTTATTACACTTGAAAGTGTCTAAAAATTTTGCTTAGGTAAATGTTGAAAGATGAGATCAATGATCCATTTATTGTGTACCTGGAGAAACAGAGATCAATACTATCAAGTCTTCAACTTTTCGTACCTCTCAACCCATGCAGGAGCTTACAATCATTCAGATTCCTCCTTCAATCCATCAAAAGTTACATGGACCAACTTTTGTCAGGAATATTTAGTTCTAAAAAAGGAGTCAAGAAAGCATCTAGGTCAGTCTTTAAGACAGCAGAGTGTTTGCATGAAAGAGTTATCAAGGCTTGTAATAATTTTTATTGGAACGTTGGAAAAAAGTGGCACAGGGTCCATTTGTGTGACTGGCAAACAACCAAACTATATGGTGATACTGTAATTCAGTTATCCAACATTAATGCTAATTCTCTTTAACCTTTAGCATGAGTCCAGGAATTGTTGGGCATAAATTGCTCAAATATAACTTCATAGCAGATGTAAAATGGTACAATTAGCATAGCCATACACCCTCTATCCTTTTTTATGTGCATACATGAAAGAGGCAGCAATCATTGGATTCTGCAGATACCCCTGACATATTCCCAAGTTCTGGAACTTCTTGTCAAATAAATGGAGAAATAACAAGGAGGCCCACAATAGGTCTCTAGTTACAGATCATCCATTGCTAATGTGACTATTACCATTCATAGTCCAATTTTGATGAAAGGTTTTAATTACTTATAACAATATAAACACGTAAGTGATTATGCAACATTGCCAGTGTATGGTTCACATTTGGAGGAAATAAACTATTATCTAAAGCACAGAGAATAAATCCTGACAAGCTGCAGTGATAAAGTCAGAAATTAATTATGCTTGGGTTTCGAAACAACGGCATATATTGGTAGAGAGTTTACATGGATGAGGGTATGTTTTTAATCAACATAATTATATGAGATCTGAGTTCTGCAAAGATATTGTTCCCAAATGCAATATCCAAGACTCTTTGTTCTTATTTATTTTTAAAAACTAAATTTGCAGTCCTATGGATGCAATGACCTTGAGGTGTAGAAGATAATTTTGGAAATCTCCAGAAGCAATGCTAGGGAGTTTTTGTTATTATTTGGGGCGGGGGGGTGCGTGATATTTTCCACAATGATGACTCTGTGAGATGGTTGGGCTGAGTGTGACTGGCCCAAAGTCACCCAGCCGGCTTTCAAGCTTACACATTTGTCTTTAAGACCATGGAAAATCCTGATTTCAAGCAAACAGGATAATGGTTATTGTTCTCTGTAGGTATATACAGAGTATTCCTCCATATTCTTTTTTAAATAAATCTTTAAAGATAATTTTTGCATTTGCCATGTATCTTATGCCAAAAAAGCAACTCAGTACAAATGGTGGTAAGTAAGAAATGTATGATAGAGTGAATTTTTACCTGAATTTAAAATTCACTCTGTCAAACATTTCTTAACTATCACCATTTGTACTGAGTTGCTGTTTTGATGGTAGTTAAACATTTCTTAACTATCACCATTTGCACTGAGTTGCAGTTTTGATGGTAGTTGGTAGATGGTAGGTGGGAGGTATCGTCCCGTTTATT
>AZIM01001471.1:185234-195419 GCA_000516915.1 Ophiophagus hannah
CTCCTCTAACCTCAATATCTGCCATTTAACTATTTGTAGAATACTTCCCATTTTAAGAAATAGTCCAAATCTCTTTTCCTTTAATTTTTAGGGTTAACCTATCCATCTCTGCACATTCCAGATTTTTTTGATTATAATATCATCTGCTTTTTGGATATCACTGATCTACAAATCTCAGGAACCCTAATCCTATGTCAGTAGAGGATGGGTTGGAAGCTAAAATTCAGCAACATTTGGCAAACCATGACTCCCTAAATCTTATTACCGCCTACTATAAAATTCTTAGTTAAGATTTGCAACTTTTCTATAGATGTTTGCTCATATACAAATCCATGGCTTGCATGAAAAGCTTGGTGTCTACATCTCTTATAATTTAATACCTTTCTCTGGGAGGCCACATGGTTCCTTGGCCCTAATATTCTATAACAATAAAGAACCATGTCTTGCTGAATTGCCTTAATTAAATATTGCTTCTTAATACTGAAAGAAGCATCCTGCTACTAGGTACAACATGAGCGATTCCTTATTGAAGTATTTGGACATTTAATCTATAGCATTTTAATGGGGAGACACCCCATTAGCTTCCTTTTCTTTCATGCTAGGATGAGGTTGAAAAGAACAGGTGCATCTTCAATTTCCTCTAATCGTAGGAACTGTAAAAGTAACTTAAAACACACACCTGAAATCTGTTTTTTTTTTGAGAGAGAGAGAAATCAGCAATAGCAATCCTTGCTTAGTAATTATCTGAACAGTAGGTGGTTGAAGAGTGTTCTTATGTTCCACCTGCATTCAGTTTTTTAATTTGATTGCACTTTTGACATGAGCTTCCCGTATGAAATCAATGTAGAACATTTCCTGTTTTCAAGATTACATTAAATAAAAGGAAAAAAGGCTGCACTTACTTGCATTATTAATATGCTCTTTCAGGGGAAGGAAACCTACAACAAGGCAATTTGCAGTAATGAGTTTATAGTGATACAACAATCCTAAGAATTTGAATTTTATCTACATTTCTTTCCTTCTCTTTCTCTCTCAACTTCACTTGCCCTGTACCCTTTCCTTCTGATGCAAGGACAGAGAGAAAACAAATTATGTCAGTCCACCTCTAAAGCTCCACCTCCTTATATTATCTTCCATTTACAAAATGGGTGATGTTGTCAGGAAGAGTGGCAAGATAATTTTCCCCCAATTTTTTCAGCTTTCTTGTTTAGCTGTCATTTTTGATGGCAACTGTCTTCAGTGCAGACACCTGATACAGAAATCAACCATATACTAAGACAGTAATAATTCTCTCCCTTCCCCCAATGGCAGGGTAGGATAGAACTGATATAAACCAAAGACATTTGCTGCTCTTGCAACTTCTGAAGAAGGGTCTCACCATGGCCAACTCACAACAGCTAATTCACCACCTCCAACCTGCCATGGCCAACTCGCTGTGGGACAACTCACTGCAGGACAAAAGTTACACTAATATCAAAGAAATGGTGGAATAGACTCATTAAAGAAAAGATGCAAAAGGAGGGACAAAATCAAATGTGAATGAAAAAAATAAAATAACTTTATTATTTTAAATAATTAAATTGAATTGTTAAATTATCCCACAGTGAATTATCCCACAGTGAGTTGGCCATGGCAAGTTTGCCGTGGCAAGTTAGCAGTGGCAAATTGTCCCAATCTGCTGCAGAACATCGATGGAAAGCACAATTCTACATATGGAATTCTATACCACATGTTTCCTTGTAGGAATTGTTAAAATATAAAATGAAGACAAATTTGGAAGCTGGTCTGTATTTTCTCCTTTTCCCAAAGAGATGTGACTATCTTTATGATGATCTTTTTATTCTTCTCAAGACTGCTTGCCTTGCCTTCTTGTGGGTTTTATAGTTATGAGAGACAGTCTTCTTTTAAAAAAAAAATCCCTCAGGCCATAATATGATATACATTTGTGAGCGAATAATCCCTATTGAATTTAATGGATCTCCTTTACCAGTAGTCTTGTGTGGGATTACACTGTGAAATTGGTCTAGCATCCTTTTGAAATTGATTTTTCTCAGCATGTCTTTTCAGGAGTAAATCTAATTGTAGTTGGTAGGCACAGGTGACATTTTCTGTAATCAATGTCTGGCTATGTAAAGTGACCCAGAGTTTACAATAATTAAGACTATTCCTCATGTTAGGCTATGGTGGCATGAAGCAGTCTTTCAGGCTAATAACAAAACAAAACATTTAATAGCTCATTGTTAACTGGGATAGAACTAAGGGTGCTATAAAAGAAAGCACACTTTGTGATGAACAAAGAAAACAAAGATAAAACTAGTACTTTGTTAGTAAATTTAGTTTGCTATTCTCACCTATCAAAAGAGAATAAAACAAAAAAGAAAACGCATAATTATAACAATAGAAAAATACATAAATTCTGTATTGTTTTCAGTAAACTGTTAACCCAAAGTATACAATTGGTCCCTTTCATCTTCAGCCTGAAACAACTTTGTGAAGCTAAAAATAACTTCTCTGTTTCCTAATCTGGACTGACAACCACTTCAAAATATTTCAACTTCCCAAAGAAAAGTGCTAGCTATCAATTTATTGATATACACATGGGATTTGAGGACTGGGAATTAAATGTTGCAATGTGACATAATGCTAATTCATAGCATTATGATATAGTATAATTCAAGTTTGTGACCTATATTATTATTCTTCAGAATATTTAATATATTTATATAGAGAGAATGCAAACATATAACAGAGAACTCTACTCTTTGCAGGGTCATCTGGACTTTTGCAGCCTAGATAGGTTTACATTTGATTCTCATACATTTTTTCCATTTCAGCACATGGTCTACTCCACCAAGCATTCAGTAGATGCCTTGTAAATAAAAACTGAATAATTGTAGATCCATTTCTCTCTTATACATTATTGTAGCAGGAATAGTAGTTTGGTCGAGGACCAGTGGTTAGATTGATCTCTATCTATCTATCTATCTATCTATCCATCCATCCATCTATCCATACATCCACCCACCCAAAACCTGGCTTTCTTCTAACAACCAAATCAGTTTGAAGATACAATATAAATCAATTAAACATGAAAAAACAAACAGTATACACTGAGCTGTCAGAAAAGCGTTGGCAGCCTGCTGAGCAGCCTTGAGCAAAAGTAAAACCATAGCTGATTTACCCTTGACCTATAATATTTCAAAGACAAAATAAAGACAAATACACTCTAAATTACCACATGACACAGGAAGATTTTTGGGTGATCATATCTTTATCGGTTCCAATCCTATGATTGGCCAGCATGCTAGCTATACTTTCTCTGATATATGGCCCATGAATATATAAGCAATGATTTGCTGGGGTGGCCACAGATTCCTGACTATTTTTCCTCCCAGCTGCAGCTCAGGGTCAGATCAGCTTGCTATAAATGCTTTCTTACAAGGCCACTTTAAGTAATTGGGGGAGGGGGCTTATATGGGAAGGAATATCTCACAGGTTTAGCAGTGTAGCAGCTCACATGTGTATGAGTGAGTACTTGGGAGAGTACCTTTTTCCACCACCCTGATTATATATTTTAAAAGATTAAATAATGGGATGCTGTGCCAAAGAGTATTAGCCCTATTGTGCCTTAATATACTCATGCCATCTCAGAAAGCATGCCGTCCTCTGCTGGTCCTAATGTGATTGTAGGGCAGGGGCCTTCAAACTTGACAGCTTTAANTGCCAAGTTTGAAGACCCTTGTTTTAGAGGCTCATTTAAGAGTCTTTGAGCTTTGAGGCCCTATGATCGATCTGGTATGTTTGTATGCCAAAACAAAACCAAAATACCATTAAAGAGAAGAAATTGTTGGAAAGCGTGTATTAGCTTTATATAGCAGAGTGGAAGATAGGGAGATTGTGCTGATCTCAGAATAACCAATCAAAGCAATTTGATGAGTTGATGATCAAAGCAAGCAAGATGAAAAGACTCTCCTAAAAAGAGGTCTAGAAAAATATAATTTTACTTCAAAAACTGTCAAGATGCTTCAAAAGTCTAGTAAGAGAATGCCTCAGATCCCACACAGAGGAAAAGAAAAAAAGGAAAACTAAATCACATCTGGGGAAGCTCATCTGTGCATGTTACTTTAAACTAAAAGTAACTTTTTGGGAGTTCCCTAATCATGTGGTGCCATCTCTTTTGTTCTTCTAGTATAGGGGGTGTCAAACTTGCATCTTCATGGCATCATCGCATGAAGTATCATGACTTGTTTCCCCTTCACTAAACCAGGCGTGGATGTGGCCAGCGTATGACGCATCTGGCCCACGGGCCGCAAGTTTGAGAGCTCTGTTCTAGTATTTCAGAAGCATTGATTCTATTGACACACTTTTTATTCTTTAAAAAACAACAATCCAATCTAATTGACTCAGAAAAGGTGTGCTTCTTCTAAGCAAGATATATTGTACTGAAAGAATCAAAGATATTGTAAATTAATCTTATGGCGAGAAAGGAGAACTGCAAAGAGGACACAGAAACATATTCCTATTCTTTCAGTGAAGAGCCAGACATTAGCAATTTAGATCCAATCTGTATTTTATTAAATACCTGCTCTTTAGTTATCTTGAAATCCATAGGACTTGAAAGCAAAAGTTGTATGCTCCTACCACATCAGGTTTAATGATGACAATAATTAAGGAGTCATGATCATGTTCTTATTTTAATATGGTAGAAATGTCGTACGACTCATGCTGAATTCAAGGTATCTGTCAATAAAGATAAAGATATTAAGATACAATTTAAAAGACTAAAGAGTTGGAAAATGATGGAAAAAGTGACCTGTTAGAATTAAAATGCCATCCTAAAAAAGATTTCCCCATTAAGGAGAAGTTAAAAGAAACCTGTTTTAAACAAGAATTTGGATATGAAATTTGGAATTGAAAATATTTCTCTCTGGTTTCAACTAAACAAATCGTGGAGGACTATGAAACAATTGAACTTTTTCCACAGTTGTTCTTTTAGGAAGATCCAACAAATGGTCAGTAACAGTTATTGACACAGGTGTTAATTTTACTTTTATAAAAATTTTAATTTTGTACATGAAGTTATATCTATGCACCACAATTTACATTCTTAGACACTGGAACCAGTACATGGTCAAAGTAATGTCCTTTTAGTACATAGATATTTTGCTATCACTTTTTTATGCCCTACCTAAAATTCTGCACCACAGTATTACAGTCATCCCATTAAATTCAGTTTGAAATACCTCTGATTTTTGGTAATTTAATGATTTTATATACTATCCATAACTCTTACATAGATTTATACAGCTGATTTACTGTTGATTCTGAAATCCTACCTAAATATATAGCATAGCCTTCATGGTATTGGTACTATGTTTCTATATTTCTGCTAACACTTTAAATTCTAGTTATTCTTGTAATACATAGATTAAGTTATTGGCATGGTATTGGTTTTAATTTTAGCATTGAAAATAAATGTTGCTGGTCAGTGATTGAAATAAAAGACTGCTACTGCTTTGCATAGATAGATCTTATTTTTCAAATAGCTTGATACAAAGTAATATAGGTTATGAAATCTTGGAAGATTTATTCCAATGAGTTTATATAGAGGAAAGTTGGTAAATGTGGCACATTATTTGTCTAATTTTTAAGAAAATGATGTGATATAGTAAGATACACTAATTATATTAATTAGAAGATTTAAGCTGTCTAACTTGGACAGGTGTGACCATTGAAATAAAAAGCACCATGATATCGATTATTTTCAAATATTAACTATTGAAAGGAATCAATAGTTAGGCTTATTATGACAAAATATTAAAAATACAAATTGCACTGACCTGCATAAGCATAGGATTTTGACTCTGTAATACATTGCTATGTCCAGAAAATAATGTTCTATCACTATTTATGGAGAACAAATACCTTTCTCTGCCTTTCTATATATCCATACTAAAGGACATTTATGTATGGTGTGTGTGTGTGTGTGTGTGTGTGTGTGTGTGTGTGTGTGATATAATGTTATGTAACATGGAATCGTATCATATCATATATCATATCATTTCTATACTGCCCATTACACTTTCATGGACAGAATCAAGTTTTGAATTCTCTTCTGAAAGGCTTGGACTATTTTACCACCTCCAGTTGGTAAGATGTTCCATAAGGCGGGAGCAGGGTTGGGATCCGACTGGTGTAACTACCGGTTCAATAATTTTACATTTCATCTATAAATCTCAGCAACATCATTAAATATAGAGAAAGTGAAATTGCACTCCAATATAGCAAGGAACAATGTATATAAATCTGTACTACTTTTGTAAGGATAGATTAACCTTCTGACTTTTTCTCTTTATTCTAGATTAAAGTAAAGCAGAATGTAGGTCTGTGTTAGGAGTCCCATCTAAGCATATTTACATTTAATTTTATAGTTAAATGTAAAGTGTAACCTGTATGTATCTCTATAATTTTAAAATTAAATAATTACACTTAATAGCATTGATGTGTGGTTTGAATTCAATAGACTTAGTTCAGCTGTGATAGTACTAATTACATTCAGAACGCAGCCATGAAATTAAATAATAGTTTCTACTACTATTAAAAGTAGAATATTCAAAATTACTGCTTGAATTACTTTTTGTCTATGTAAAATTATGGCAAATAGTATCAAANGGTCCATTTCTCCCAAAGGAAGAAGTTCATGCCATTGACATTAATTCTAAGTAAACAACAAATGTAGAAAAATGATTGACATCTATTAATTCATAAATCTAGATTATTTTCTACATTAGAATGAATCAGTCTGCATTAGAATATCCACCATTAGGTTCTGATAGGTCCTTACCAAGGTGTTCATGGACAATTTTCATTTTCGAGTTATTAGTCTCCCTTCCTCAAGATTTCCACTTAGACTGCTCTTTATCTTTCTCTGCCTAGCTAAGATAAATGATGATAATACGAGCTAGAATCTAATTTGCTTGATTTACATCCAGCTGCTTTTATCTGGCTTCTGGATGATGCAACTATGTCTATTTGTTATGTTCTCATTAATTCATTTTATGATTTTTGTTTTGCTTGTAAAATGCCTGGATGCTGGACTTGTTGTTGTTGTCTTACTTTAAAAGTTCAGATGACATATATAAATGATTTAAACAAACAAACTGAAACATGAAAAATTATCAGGATAAATTGCCCTTCCCAATTTTATTTTGTTAAATTATATTGGGAGTGATTTAAATGAATTTTTTTTCCAGTCTTGGGCCAGGCATATTCAACAAACAAACTTGAGGCTGCATTCCACCATAACTTCACTGGTTTCTTGTATTCAAACTGGATGACATAGGAATCTTTTTTTTTCAGGTGGGAGGACCCTCCCAGTAGATGTTTTTCTTTCATATTAAGATAAAGAGACTTCTGAAGGCTGCTTCCCATCTGTAAGTGTTTTGGCAAAATTGCCTAGATCAGTAGGTCTTTTCTTTATTTCCTATCTCATTATTGAACCCAATGCAATGTTGTTTCAGGTACCACTATGAGGACTCCAAAAATACAACTATAATTTTTACAAATTATCTTCTCATCCCTGCTGGAACACCGAGGCAGAAAAACAGCATATATTAACATTGGAGCCATCTGCCTGGCTCCACATTTTGTATTGAATACATAGAGATACATTCAGTGCAGGATACGGGATTAAGGCAGCCAAGAAAACAAGTGCATGAGAAACAATAATTTCTAGTGCTCAAATAATATAATTTCATAGTCCTTAATTAGGTCACCGGGAAAACAGTTGAAAGAATAGCCATTTATTATTAAATTAATCTGGATTAATTAAATTTGGATTAATCAAAACATTCCAAATTATGTTAATTTTTCTGTAAACTATATGATTATGTAGAGTGATCAATTTACAAGGAGGGCCAAGAGCAAATGTTTTGTACTCATGTCCCCCTTCTTGTTGGTAGTAATGCATATGATCCTCTCCGAGATATACATTGCAAGATGGCTGCAGTAGATGACAGAACTGCATTCCTGAGAGGCAAGAAAGCAAACTGTCAGCCATCCCACTCAGTCATCTGGCAAAGAAAGAGTCCTGTTTTTGCCAAGAGTATACTTTACTGAAGCCTAGGTGGTTACAAAAGTAGTGTAAACTGAATCTGAGGTTTCCCCATGCAAGCAATACAAAGTAAAATTTCCTCTTCCCCTCCCCCCACCCCCAGCCATCTCCAGGTTATCTGGAAATGTCCAATTAGGTGCTTGTATATTGTTTAGAAAAGAGGTTCTCAGTTCCCAGCTCTACATATCAATAGTCGATTTTGGCTGGCTGAAACTTGTCACAAGGCACAGCTGGGCTTCCATCCCCCCACTTCTTCCTTGCATCCCCCCCCCACCATGCTAATGTCAGACTGTCAGCTCATGAAGCATGGATAGCAGAGATGCAGCCATGACAGGCTGCCCCTCTTGAAATAAGTCTAGTCCTTCAAAATAAAATACAATAATAGTTAATAGCACATCATATACAGAAAGGTCATTTGGGTTTGTTAGGGTACTTAGCATGGAAATGGTGGGGGAGGCAGGGGAAGCACATGTGGGACACCTCGAACCACTCAGTGTCAGAGCAGGAAAAGTCCTCCCATAAAATTAGGCATTGCAAGGATTTCCTTGACCTCAAAATGTTGTTCTCCTTCTGTTAGGATGAGAAGAGCTGGTGGTTTTGTCGCAGGATTCAAAGGTGAGTCAGCAACAGGTCTGACTCTGATGATGAATGACTAGAGTTCTTCCATTTCCTGGGGCATCATCAAGTACAATTTAGCCAGGGGCTTCATCCAGCTATGTTTTAGGCCTGGGGGAAGGAGTATAGTAGATTGGAGCTTGGCGTCCCCCCTTCATATCCCAGTCCTCTCTGAACTGGCAGCTTTATTGAGTCTTGTGGTGGGTCTAGCCTTGCTTGTAAAAATGAGAAGGGGCACTAAACCAAATGATTCCAAGAAAAAAAATCCCTCTTGTTATTAAGGTACAGCTATCTGTAACATAATATGCAAGAAAGAGACTTTGGACATGTCCCATATCCCCATGGTTTTGATATTTCACCTAGATATATGGATTTTAAGCTTAATTGCCTCCTTCTCCCCCCTCCCCCCCCAAAATAATTGTAGTTCCTTTGCTAACACAATCAATATTTTAAGCAGATAAAGCCAAACACTAGCAAGGCCAGACTTAATGACAAATTATATTGGTTGCTAAGTATGAAATGTGTGGATTTACTTATTGAGTCATGACTGAGATCTAATAACTTTGATACCAAATGAGGCATGAAACATATTGTCAAATTCTTAATGTCAGCCTGTGCAACGATACTGGGTTCTAATTTTATTCAGTTGTACGGTAAGAGATATCTGCTTCAAACTGTATGAAATGTGCAGTTGAATCTGAGAAGTTGCCATAATATCTGCTTGGTATTTTTAATTTGAGTGATCAAGGATTTCAAATATAACATTATTATAGATGTTCATCATAATATACAACCGTACTTTTACAAGGACAGATTTCCAATAGAAAAGAATATCTGAGGCTCAGGAGTTAACTATGAACTGCTTAGTGTTTTCTGATGTTGATTGTTTCCTTGCAAACATTTCATCTCCCAAATAGATAATGATGTTACCTAGCTGGGTAATGAAATGTATTCATACAAACAACCAAGCTCAACATCAAGAACCAAAGGATTAACTTTTACAAATAAGCAACAAATAACTTGAGCAAGATTAACTTTTACAAATAAGCAACAAATAACTTGAGCAAGAACTCAAGTTAAAGAGATAAAATATGTGGTACGTATAAGATATTATAAGGAATAGTTCTATGTATTCTACTATTGTTTGAAAGGATGCCTGGGATGCAAATTCTGGCCTCATTGCCTTTCTTCTGTGACCTTCCTCTGATGATGTTTCATTCATATTCCCTCTCTCTCTTTTCACATCTTCAGCTCGTCCTTTCTCCAACATATTCAGGAAACGTGCATGAAAAGCACTTTATTTTATCTTTGCAAGAACTAAAGTTTCATAGCAATGCTGGAATTGTAACTGACTTCCCATTATCCAAAGAAAGTTCTCTTTGAGGGGTCCTTGGTGCTCCCTGAGCTTGCTTGTTTTCTTGCAGACATTTCATTACCCTAATTAGGTAACATCATCA
>AZIM01001471.1:299808-313108 GCA_000516915.1 Ophiophagus hannah
GGTGTTTAACAGCCTGCACCACCAAGGGATATTATCAACCAAACAAATGATCAACACATTTACCACTATCAGGCTCTATCAACATAAAGGCCCTAATTCTTTTGGGGAAAGTAAAGTTTGTTTGTTTTTATAGTCTTTGGAAAACCCAGCAGGACTGTGTCTGTCCAGATCACTAGAGGGAAGACCATTCCTCAGGTCAAGCACTGTTCCTACATTACAGCTAAAATAGGATCTTTCCTGTATGTGAAAAGTAATCCATTTCGAGCGTTTCTTTGAGTTAATTCAAGTATCCTACAGACAGCAATTTGGCCATGATAAAACCTTTCATATTTACATCTCAGTAAGGTTACTATAAGGGACGTGGTGGCTCAGTGGCNAGTGGCTAAGATGCTGAGCTTGTCGATCAGCAAGGTCAAATCCCTAGCACCCTAGCAGTTCAAATCCCTAGCATAACAGAGTGAGCTCCCATTACTTGTCCCAGCTTCTAACAACCTAGCAATTTGAAAGCATGTAAAAATGCAAATAGAAAAATAGGGAGCACTTTGGTGGGAAGGTAACAGCGTTCTGTGCGCCTTTGGCATTTAGTCATGCCAGCCACATGACCATGGAGATGTCTTTGGGCAGCGCTGGCTCTTCAGCTTTGTAACGGAGATAAGCACTGCCCCCTAGAGCCGGAAATGACTAGCATGTATGTGCGAGGGGAACCTTTCCCTTTCCCTTAAGGTTACTATAACTTGTTCTACATGAGATGGACTCTCAAAATTGTTTGGCAATATCAACCACTCCAGAGGTCAATCTATTGATTGGGATCAATTAACAGAGAGCAGGTTCAAGGTGATGTCCTCATTAAAAGCTTTCTACTATGACCTGCTTTCATATACAATTCAAAGTGCTGGTTATAAAGTATAAAGTCTTATACTTTTGGGGAGCAGGTAGATTGAAAATCTTCGTTCTTCTTTAGATGTCTGTTGGACTTCAAGACTTCAAAAGAGATCCTTGCAGGCCTACTACTATCGGCGAGACACTGAATGGGAAAGTGAATTCTCAATGGGTGTTTTCCAGCTTTTGAAATTCCTACCATAGAAGAGTAAGATTATTCCATCTATGTAGTCTTTTTGTTGTATGTTCAATTCATTTAACATTGATTATTACTGCTAGTAAACTCAAACATCGCTGATTTGCAGTAATGTAGGATGTTGGTTAAATAATGAAATAAGTGAATACATAAATTGGATTGATTAATTACAGACAGATTGGCAGAAGTATAATGAAATTTCCCCAGTATTATCAGGGACTATTGTAATGTGTGAATGGAGAGTGCACTGGATGAATGTATATATGTCATGGTACATGTGACATAATCAGTGTCTAAAAATCTGTGATCAAATTTTCCAAGATTTCTAGCAGAAATATCAACATCTTGCAAGATATGGTAATTTTGTAAGATTTCAGACATATGCAGTGCACCCAAAATTTGTCAAATCCTATCATATATTATTCACCAGTTCAAGCAAATGTTGATATGAAATGCTGTACATTTAAAGGAAAAAAACACTGAAAATGAAATAGGTTTATCTTTAAAACTGAATGTATGAAATGAAAAATGACTTCATTAATATCTATATGGAACAACCATTACAATGACTAACACAGTGCTTTGATGAGTAGGAAATAAGATGACAAGTCTTTGCCCTGAGAAGCTTACAAATGTAAAGTAGGATGCAATTTACAACAGAATAAAACCACTTTTATCAATACAATCCACAAATCAACCCAGAGAGCTTACTTGCCTTTAAAACAGCTTATTCCCATTAGTTTAATATAATGTAGTTAGGCTATTCTGAGTGCAAATGCTTTTGTGACTTGCGGTGCATAACCTTACAGCGTTTGGCTGGCTTAATGGAATTTCTTCATGAATTTCTTTTAGCGTCATCCTTCTCTAATGAGTGCTCTGCCAAATCTTATGTGAATAATTTGTAAGCCTGTGGCACCACTACTAATTTCCACTCATTGCTTTCAAGAAATATACTATACATTGTTTTCACCTTTCCAATAGAGATGAGTTTCTACCCCTAGACTTATTTTAACTTCCAGCTCCCTCGTTCTCTCTACTTGGCTCGACAAGATGCATGAAGTACTTAATATATATCTTCTCACACTCATTGCTATATTCTAAAAGATTTAGGTCATGTTCAATTCTAAACTATATGGATTGCGCAGCAACTTTTTACCAGGTGTTTTCTAGATCTGCATATCCAGTGCCAAGTCAAATATCAGTGCTTTCTGCTCCCTGATTTATATGAGAAATTTGTGCTTTGGAAGCCCCTATTCTTAGAAGCAATGACCAAGGAAAGGTTTAGATTTAGGTCTAGAATGTAAAGATTTAGTCTTCTAGATCTGAGGGCCTGACTTGAAATTTCAGAGTTGGAGAAATGATCAGGAGATCAATCAAAAATATGACTTTGTTGTTGTTGATGTGTACAACATTGGCTAATCATTGCTCCCCTACCTTCCGTATTTTTCTTCCTGACCTACAGTCCCTATCCAGACACCATTATTGAGTTTGTTTCATCACACTCTATTCCCATGCATTGTGCTGGTCCTTGTTTTTTTTCATTATCTCTCATAAAAGAGACAATTCTACTTTAATTGGAGATGGTATTTCCATTTAAATTTGATACATAGCTAAGGAATAGGCTATTTAAGTTTCTCACTCTATCATTGAATTGCAATTTTGATTGGACTCAACAGAGGCTGCCGAGTTCCTGAAAACAGAGACTACTGTGGGCATCATACATAAAAAAAGAAGGAAGGCAGAAACTTGCACCTGGAAGTCTCCAAGACTATCTTCAAAACAAGCATAGAAGGTTAAATAGCAAAACCAGATCCGCAGTTTTGGACAACAGTGCTAAATCATCAGACACTATGTTGGCAAATAAAAAGCTATTAGCCTACCCCAAACTGTAATGAGATCATGATTAATAAATGTCTTTCAAAGGTCTAGATCAAAGTCAAGGCTTTCTAGTGATAAATGTAAACAGGACACATTTTGCCAAAAGCTCCATGTCGCAGCTACGGGGCTGCCCTGATTGATCTGTTCATTACTTTAATAAATAATTTATCACTTCCAAGAGGACAATTCATTATGAAGATAGGATGAACAGGTAATTCTCTAATTCTACAACTTTACGTACTTGAAGCTGCCAAGCTTTTCCCCTCCTCTTTATTATTATTATTATTTTTAAAGCCCGTGCCCTTCTGTTTTCCTGCATTATCGGATGCACTGAGGAGACAGCACCAGGGTTACCTTATAGAAAATTATTATATTTTCCTGAAGTACTTAGCTATGGGGCAGAAGCAGAAGGCTGCATTTAAAATGCTATCCTGTGGTCTGTGAATCAGCAGAAAAGAAAAAAAGATTAATAAATGAAACTGTGCAGACTTTGTTGCTGATCCCTTTTCTGCCTCAATAAATAAGGCTAAAGTACAGCACTATCTTTCCTATTTTCATGTGGAAAAAAAACTTTGTGGATTCCCCTGGCTTTGTTCCGTCTCCAACTAAGTGTCACTTGCCAAAGGCAAAACAACCACCAATCATTCTGCTAATGGGATGGGGCAGGGATAGGCTACTATAGATGGATCCTCAGAAGGTCTAGTTTAGCTCCTTGTCAAATGATACAACTAACAGCGCACAGGTGTGGAGCCAAAAAAAAAAAGTCATTAAACCAATGTGCTTCTCAGAAAACAACAGCAGGATTTAGCTAGCTATGACTACATCCTTGAAATCAATGGAGCGGTAAGTTAGTAAATAACTGTTGGCACCTCTTTGCTAGAATTCCTAGATAAAAATCCACAGATGGTGACAGAAGTATGTTCTTTGATACTGATCTCTGAGAGGCTGAAGAATACAAGACTATTCTGAATATAATTGCTTGCGGCAATGCAAATTGTCATGGGATGATTGTTTCCACAAAATTATCCTAATATTTTATGCTTTTGGTACTGCTCTCCAATCAGTGTCATGCTTCCACTCCTACATTACCCCCTATGTTGGGTTGTTGGGTTGATGTTTTGGGTGTGTTCAGCTGACATGCAAGAGAAACTTCCATTGCCGAGCACAAGGGACTGGAACTCCAAGGAGGCTGCAGTAAGACAATTTCTCATTGGGAGAAGCTCTTGTTCTGTTCCAAGTCCTGGGTTTTGTCAATGACTCCCAGCTGAGACATTTCATCACAGCAGCTTTTCACTTGCTTGCTTGGTTAAAGTGAACAGAGCCAACTCGTAATATCCAGGTGTTTTTGTTTTCATTTTAGCAATAGCACTTGGACTTATATAATGCTTCACAGTACTTTACATAGTCTTCTCTAAGTGGTTTACAAAGTCAGCATATTGCCCCCAACAATCTGGATTCTCATTTTACTGACCTCGGAAGGATGGAACTACAGGCAGCAGAATTATCCTGCAACGATGCATTCTAACCACTGCACCACCACAACTCTTTTACATTGCACAACAACCTCCTAATGTTGAGTAAAGGTGCTGATAGTGGTGTTTTGCAGGGCACTTTCTGGCTGTCAATTTTTCTGTCCACTTTTGGATAACTGAATGCCTTCTCTGTTGCTTTCTAAAATTGTTTCTCCCTCAGCAAAGTTTCAAACAGCCCTGACTTCACTTTCTTTAAATGAGCCTTGAAGATCTGATTTTTCCCTCCTAGGCTTATCTGTCTGTGAGGAAATGAGATGGCTATGTCTGTCCAAATGGGATTATATGGCTGAGGTTTAGCAGTCCCCCCTCCCTCCACTCTTGTTATAGCTGTCTTTAATTTATTTATTTTAAAACAGACCTATTGCTGGGTTGCTATTTTCATTTCTACACCATTGTCATGAGCTCGGAGGTCATATAAAATGAATAACTAGATAAATACTGAGATTTCCAAATATTGAATGTATTTATTGTTTGCTTTTATATAACTGTTTCTATTGTTTACTTACTTTGTTAATTAAACCTATAGCTGGAACAAAGAAATGAAAATAATTAATTGATAAAGGTTTGCATTAAATTACTTATTGGCCAAAAGTTATCTACCCCAAGAAATAGGATACAGCAGACAGGTAAGAAACTAGTCTTATTTATTCTTATTGCCATTTTGGTTAGGCATTTATTCATCTGTTTTATTTGATCATCTATTCCATTAAACGGGTATGGATGAGAACTACCATATTGTTTGAAACGAGTTCATCTGTTTATCTACTTGAAAGGGGAAAAAATGCTTTTATGTCATTGCAACAGCGAGATCTGTAGACAGTTATCACCAGACAGTAATTTAAAACTCTTTAAATTGTTAATTCATTTAAACAGAAAAATATTTTACTGGAATTCAGAATAGATAATAAGATACATATGAGGAAAGGTGAAAGCATACAATTAAGGCAGCCCTCTCTTAACATGGTATATTTCTGGTATCTCAGAAATTTTGACTCCAACATCTGTGGAAGACAAAAAGAGGATCAGACGAAAGAGAGAATATGGTTAGGTTCTGTGAGAATACTTAACAGGAAATGTTCCTAAGATTTTCCATCGATATTCCTCAGTTTTGCCTGATAAATTTTAATTTTCTTCATTTGTTGGTTACTTTAGGAGATACAAAGTAAAAAGGATATCTGTGGGCTATCAAAATTCAATGAACATGCAATAAAGGATTGAAAAATAACTATTGCCTAGTTATATATAGGAAATAAAGACGGTTAGAGAGAATGTTCATGTTGAATACCGCTTTTTGTAAACACAGAAGTGTTTCCCTATCTATGTATGTGATCTGTAACCTTATTTATAATGGGTTTATAGTCATTATGGACCCTGTGTAGCATACATACCCAACATCGTAAATCAGTTTGAAAACAATAGCAATAATTACAATCATAAAATATAAAGCAATAACATAAAATATGGTATCTATTATACATCAGAGAACCTTCACATTAAGTGAAAAGTTCCTAACTTTTTTTCTCCAAGAATAAAATATAACTCTTTTCTTCCTCCTTCTTTCTTTGATCCTTGCAGATTTGTTCTTGGGTGACAAAATGCTTAGGAATAGTATGAAATATGAAGTTGAGGCAGCTAGAGAAATTGCATCCATATTACATGACTGAAGAAGTAAGATCATTATGAACGAGATGACTATAAGGCTCTGCTTGCACTTTCCAAAACGGATACTGGACCTGTCCAACAAAGATAAATGTGACTTTATTGAAGAGAAGTTGGCTTGTTGTCATAATAGTGCCTGCAGAAGAGATGCTATTAGATTATTTGCAGGCTATTTGGTAAGTGAAGCAGATAGCTATAAGTGCTGGTGGAGGCCATAGAAAGAGATGGGAGAAAGGGAGCTGAAGAGCTTTTCTTCAAGATATTAGAGTTACAACAATAGCATTCATGGGTTTTAGTATACCCATAGATTTACTATCCCCTTTAGTATACCTATAGATTGTATTGTTGTACAGTTATTTGCCACCTTTTTATATTGCTGTTTAATTGGTTTTATATGTATGTTTTAGTATTGCTTTATTTTTTAATATTATTTTTAACTGTGGTGAGCTGCCCAGAGACATATTTTTGAGGGGAGCGACTGTATAAATTGAAATAATAAACACATAAATAAATAAATGGCAACAAGAGGTCTATAATGTAATGTTTGCTGAGCCAAGATGGAAAAGGATTTTGTCTCCTATGCAGAAAACAGAGATTAATGACATTCATATCAGCATTCATTAAGTAATTTTATCAAACAGGTGTGCAACCTTTACACAGTAAAGGCTAATAAGTATGAAATGTAAGAACATATTTAGGAGGAAAGAAAGTAAGAGATGGAGGGAGCAGTCTAGAAACACAAAATATAAATAAAATAAAATAAAAACATTAGATTTACTCTGGTACTAGTGGATTCCTATCCACGGAATCTACATTGTTGTAGAAAATCTTCAGTAGGGGAGATTTTGTATTGGGTATGCATGCATACTGATGTGAGCATGGGGAGAGGAGGATAATTGACTGTGTTTTATTCCAGTTTCTGAGGACAAAGTAATA
The DNA here is from genome assembly GCA_000516915.1 of Ophiophagus hannah. Classification (NCBI taxonomy): domain Eukaryota; kingdom Metazoa; phylum Chordata; class Lepidosauria; order Squamata; family Elapidae; genus Ophiophagus; species Ophiophagus hannah. Next base: position 306,889 of record AZIM01001471.1, read on the forward strand.
TTTTTTTCAAAGTCCATTTCTTATTTTTAGTACTTCAAAAGATTGCAGCCTCAGAATTATTACGGAATTATATATGCTTCCAGAGGAAAGAGTACTGATGTTTGAAATTTCAGTGGTTATTCTGACATCAGGAAAAAAATACTTTACTGGGGGCATAGTTCCCCACTGCCTACTCTCCTAAATTTTTCTATTTATTTTTCTATTTTATTTTATTTTATTTTATTTATTTATTAGAATTTGTCAAACAAAAACGAGAACAAGAATAAAAGAATAAAAATACAATGACAGGGATGGTAGGCACGTTAGTGTACTTATGCACACACCCTCTACTAACCACTTAAGTATGATATGAGGTCCATGGAAGTCAGTTTGTGACTGAAACTGTGAAAATTTGTAGCTGAAACAACTGAATCAGGTAGAGCAGAGGTGGTATTCAGTCAGTTCTGACAGTTTCCAGAGAACCAGTAGCGGAAATTTTGAGTNGTTCGGAGAACCGGTAAATACCACCTCTGTTTGGCCCTGCCCCCATCTATTTGCTGCTTCACAAGTCCCAGCTGATTGGAATCCCAGCGGATAGGCTGAGTCTTCTTTTGTTGCCCTGCACAGGAGAATGGAGCTGGAAAGGAGATTAGTGGAGTGCGGAGGGAATGGGGATTTTACAGTATCCTTCGTCTGCCATGCCCACCAAGCCACACCACGCCCTCCAAGCCATGCCCACAGAACCGGTAGTAAAAAAAAAAAATTCAGTATCACCACTGAGGTAGAGCATTCCAGACTTTGACAACTCTATTACAGAAACCATATTTTTTACAGTCAAGTTTAGAACAATTCACATTGAGTTTAAAGCGGTTGTTAGCGCACATATTATTGTGATTAAAACAAAAAGGTCATTTACAGGTAAAACATTACTATGTATATCATGATGTAGCTATGGGTCCAGTGAGTTAAGTGATGTAGATATGGGGCCAGTGGTTAGGCATGTTCACTTAATGCATGTGGAGAAATATTTTACAAACGTATCTTATAGGTGTTTTTTTTTTCAAAAGGTCCATGCTTAATTGTTTTTTCAGTAACTATTCCCTGGATTGTGTGGCACTGCATTAAAAGGTGCTTCTCCACCAAATTATGAAGTTCTGGCCTTGTAGAGAAATTAGATCATTATAATGAGATTCTAATGCAAACAGTGGAAGTTTCTAATTCTCCCTCTTGCAGAATATTAGCTCAGGCACATGCCAAACGTTTGAGAATGTAAATGTTCAAGCAGTCTAGTTCCGAGAAATTAGTCACTGGGGGGAATCATTCAAACAACCTCATGAGCCTGAAACATTGATATTGCCACCAATTAGGCTTCCTCCCTCTAGGTGCTCTGTAAATTTAGGGAATTACATTAACAATTCCAAAGTGTTTGTCAATGTTGCAAAATGCAACTTAGGAGAGAGCTATACTTCACTGTGTTTGGATTGCAATATAAAAAAGGCTGCTGAGGATTGAACATTGTGGAAAAGAAGGAATAGTTGGGAGCCCCAAATCTCTCATTTGTTTAATATGGTGCTTTGTACCAGGCCCACTCACCTTGTTGAGTTGCTTTGCAGCAGCTCAGTGCTCTTCTGACTTGTCAAATAGCAGGAAGAATTAGGGTTTTGTTTTCTTTTTGTATTTTTCAAGGTAAAACTATCCTGAAATGGATGGACAGCTAAAGCTTCGGAAATATAAAACAAGCATAAACTGTCGTGGTACAATAGGTTCCAAGAACATAAACATGCATGCATACATACATACATACATACATACATACGTCTTCAAGACAGTTTCAATTCTTAATAACTTCCTGAACTAGCCCCAGCAGTTTTTATGGCAAGATTTTGTCCTTGCCTTTTCCCTAGAACTGAGAGAGTGTGGCTGGCCCAAAGTACCTAGCTGGCTTTGTATCTAAGGCAGGCCTTGTTTCAAAATCACACTGGCCAAATAGATTCAAAGCAACTGATATTGATTTTGGAATCCTCTAATAAAACACTGGTTAGAATTGTAGATTGTACTTTATTTATTTAAAATATTTGCAAAGCTGCCCACCTTAAAACCCATTCTAACTCTGGTTTTATATGTATGAAGCAAGTTATATCAGTACAGACAGCTAAGAAAAGCAAATCCTTTGCTTCTGGTTGCTTTTGCTTAAATCTGCTCCCTTAGCAACTTCTCAGATTCTGGCACATCATGATGAGAAGAAATTAGCAGGTCTTTAATATGACCTTCTATCATTGAAAAGTATGTATACCTTTCCAAATCACAGCCAAGATCTTCAGAAATATAATCTCTTATCAGTTCCTTTGATAGAAATGAGGTCAAAATACTACTTTTGAAAGGGCAACAGAGTAACCATGTCTAGTACTGAATTTTACAGTCATCTTTAAAAAAAGAAAAGGTTTTAAGTTACATGATGAGGCAATACCAATATGTTATTCTCTCTGCTCTAAAAATAATTGTACCCTGTCTCTGTGTGTGTGTGTGTGTGTGTGTTTGTGTGTGTTTGTGTGTGTGTGTGTGTATCAAGGGGTTATTTTTAATAAACTTAATAAACATTTGCATTTTTGTTTTATAAACAGGATAAAAGGAATTTTAAGGAGGAATTAAAAAAAATAAATGTGTGAAAAAAGGATAAGATGGCTATCATTTTTTGTTGCATGACTAGTTTACAATTTAAAAACAATCCAAAGGAAAATAATGATTATGTGAGAGAGCCTTTCTTCTTTCTTTTCCTCAGCAGCCTCAGTCTCTTCCTTCACTCACCTGCAGGTCGGCCATTCAAAGCATCATTCATACAAAGTTAACTTGAAAAGTTTGGAAGGAAGGATGAAAAATGTCCTTTGACAAAGATGAAAACAGCAACCAGGGTATATAGATGCAGTGTGTTAGGTACATGTTATTGGTCCACAGAGAGCCAGTTCAGTGACATAATATATGATTCCAAGGATAATGGGCAGAAAGTATTTTCCGCAAAGGTTAAAGAATTGCCATTGCTCATGATTGCTTGAATTATTTCAGAACAAAGTCAGTCCAGGATATTTACAGGAAATATGTTGCATCAACGCCATTCAGTATTTCCATCTATCTTGGGTTTTCGAGTCTGAATGAAAATATGATTCTGCCTTATATTACGCATGAGTTACAGTAGTGTTTATCTGGCATGGTATAAATTGTCAATATATGACAAGAGGAAGGGCCATGAACCCCTCAACTTGCACGACATAGAGCCATTGATCTATTATATATTTATTCAATATGTGTGCAATTTTTACAATAACTCCAAGGTTTTGCCCTCTCCCCATTTCAAAACTTAATAACTTATTTCTGAATTTTGTTTCTCCTTTCAGTGGAAGCCATTTTTCCACTTTTTATAATGTCTCTTGACTTTTTACACTTAAAATAGTTTCATTTTGTATTTTAAATAGGCCATTGGTATAGACTGGTGATTTGGTTTCAAAATTTTTTAGTTTGGGAAATCTGTGCTCTAGCATTATGTGTGAGCATTATGTGTGAACTTGACCAATTTGTATTTGGCCAGAATCACATTTTTCTGTACTGCCCAAAGGCCATGACCTCAGTTTTTGTTTCTGATAGGGCCTCATTTTTAATATCAGATTGGAGCCATAGTGGGTCCGGAAATAACAGCATCTGTTGAATTTGATTGAACTAGATGAGCAGTTTGATAAATGTAAGAAAAACAACCTGAGGTTTAAATAATTTGAAGAATTAAAACTAGAATACATGTGTCCCTATTTAGAGGTTAGATACATTGGAAAATTAGGTCCTTCTTTGATCTTTCTTTTAGAATAATCAATCTCCAGGGATCTATCTTTCCAGCAAGGCCAATTCTTCACGGCTAAAGATAATTTCCCCTGCATTTTATCTCTTCCAGTCGTCATTCAATTTTATAAAATAGAATGCACTTTATAATTTATTTTAAGGGAAAAAAATGGGAAATTCTTGAAGAAATGTTCATGCCCTGCATATGGCATTCTTAGTTTCTTCAGCTTGAAGATGATCAAGGACTCTGTATCAGTATTTTATCTCTTACTGAAGAATCATCTGTGCAGTTACTTACAACTGTAACCTAGCTAACTAACTAACCCTTATCCTTCCAGAATTTCCTCATCAAAATCCCACAGAAAGATATTATGATAAAATGCCACCATTGGGTTTTTTATGCTTTTACTAAGTTGGATTCTTAAATCTGGTGTGTTCCTACAACCTGCATAGCTTTAAAAAACCCTACTTTCAAATAGATCTTCCAATTGTCTTGGGTTCAGTTCCTGTCATTCTCAGCTATCATACTTGGATAACATTATTGAAACTATTATTCAGTGTAACTGAAGATTGGAGAGATGTCATTGCATTCAACATCAGTTCAATAATTAAAAAGTATAGTCAAATTTGCCAGCAACCATTGTCTCCCAAAATTATAAATCTGAATGCCATATAAAAACATACTTCTCATAATTCTCTCTCTCTCTCTCTGTGTCTATGCCTTATTTTTTTCTTCTTCATTTGGTTGGGTGAAGTGTAATGCAATGGCTTTCTTTCCTAAAGAAAAAACAGTGGATAGTTAAATATTTGAAAGTTAGTTGATGCTTTCCTTTCCTCAAAAAAGCACCCTACTTTGGCGCATGGGTGAAGTCCAATAAAGTAAAAAAAAAAAAAGCAAAATTGTGGAAATCAAGGTTTATAATTGCTCAAAATTTATATCTGATTGTATCTTTATTTAATGCTATACTTCCAAGATGCACTAAATAATTATCAAGATTCTATGAACATTGGCATTATTGAGCTGTTCTCTCCTGTTACAGGCATCCACACAGATACTTCTCCTAATATTCACTTCCTTTGAGAGGTGCACTACTAGGCTTACACACTCAAATCTTTATGCAAATAGACTCTGTGACATAATCTGGTAATCGCCTTGGCAACTTGTAGATTTCAGCTTGGATGATTGTTTAATGGGTAAAATTGCATTAAGCAACAGTAGAAATGGAAGCAAAAACTGTGCATAATTGATATAAATACCTATAAGAAAAAGTTTACTGCATTATTGTTAGGATTTCTCATTATTATAGGTTATTAGACAGTGATGTGTTAAATAGTTCACATCTGAAATTTGCAATTTGACAGTTCTCTGAAGTGTACTGCGATGAAGTTCTAAGTTGCCAAATAAAAAATAATTGTAAGGTATAGGTTACATAATTGGAATATGCTGTGGTTGGGCTGAAAAAAAATATTCCTTTCATATCTCCCTCTAATGAAGGAGACACAGACTGCCTTCGCTTTTATCATGAGTTTAATGTTAAAACAGTTGCCTTTATTATCAGGTTTTCAATTCTATCAACATAAACAGATCAGACTTGGCAGATTGGATTTGTACTGGGTTTCTGTAAAACTGCTGTATGATTAAGGCTCCTTAAAGAACTCAGTCTTCATCAGTTCCCATCTGAACTGATCAATATCACTAGGCCTAATATGTGGAGCAGAAGGCAGTTAGTTAACCTGCAGGTTTTGCGATCCCAGTGCACTCTTCCATCCCGCAAGCTATCAAATTCTCCATCCAAACAAAGTGTTCTCCACTGAAGTAAAATATAATAATAAAGTGGCATTTTGTCACTCTTGTTTCCCTAATTGGGCTAATTTACCTTGCATATTGGTTGGGTCAAGCATGCTCGTAGGCTGCCTTTGTCTTATTGATTGTCATGTTGTACAGCCCTGAGTCTGAATCAGTGTTCCTGTCGTGAATCAGTTCTGATAAGAGCAGTATTTTTTATGTTTTATTCTGGCACCCTGGTTTAATATTTCTTGTTCTGTCTTCCCTTCAAATAATCAGAATGAATGAAACAGCACACTAAAAATCTCTGGTGGAGGAAAACAGATAACATGTTTCTCCCAAACAGAACAATTACAGATGTAATCTTGTAGAAAAAATATATTTAAGAGTTGGTTGGAATTTTTCCATTTGAACAGACAGGAACTAGTATGCTGGCATATTTCAAAGATCTCTGAAGCATAGCATGGACTTAAGGCTCGACTTTATGGCTAACATTAAATGGAGTCCACCAATACTTTAGCTTTGAGAAAAGTATGTTAATACCAACTGTACTAGCCCCATTAGTGATATATATTCTGCGGTGAAGTGGGGAGATGCTGTCCTTACTTATTATTATTACCTTTATTGTCAGAG